>WURV02034456.1:0-24420 GCA_011762755.2 Epimenia babai | reverse complement strand
GTAGTTCTGTTTTTGGTAAAATAAACCCATCAGTCATTTGTAATTTAGTAGTTTAAAATATTGAACTAGTCTGTATTATTCAGTGTTAATGTATATTGTATATAAATTTACTTATGCATTTCATCTTATTAAATTGTCCATTTGAGTTGGTAAATATCACTTGAATTGAATTTACCTAATGCTCTGTAACAGTAGACAAAAAGACATTAACTGAATTTGTTGTTTAGGGTATAAATATTATAGTATTTGTTTCATGTTACGAAATTGCTATCGTTTCACTATAGCTTTTATCTGTTTTTCATACTATTTTAGCTAATAACTTGGCAAGGTGCGCAGTTTTCTCACTAACAATTGTGTGCTCAACCATGAAAATCTTTTTATAATTATCTTCTCTACTGCTTACCTTGGCTGTTTTGATCGTATTTGTGTAAGCCACTTCAGGTCTATTGCCCTTAGGTCCAATGCTTATCAAAACACCTTGAAACCTTCACTGAGATGTAATGAATGGGACAAATTTCTGGGTTTTTATCTTCTCCCGCCAAGTCCACGTAGTATGTCAAAGACTTGGTAGTTTTTAGGTACTTTCCACATTGAAAGTGCTGACACATCATTTGGACTACGTTCTATATTAAAAGAAAACAAGATCCTTATCATATTAAGAAATAATACACGGAATCTTCATATATTTTTAATTAGGTACTGGAACATCTAATCTTCTCTATCTTTAAGTATCATTATACATAGATGATGTGATTCAGGTGGGTCATGTTGCAGAAGCAGCTGCTTGTTTATTAGTGTTACAATAACATGTTTTTATTATACTCACGTTGTATATATCTTGCTTCTATCATTTACTGTTATTCTTTTTTGTATTATCAAACAATGTGTGGCCATTGGCCCTATAAAATGCATACATCATGGCTATGCCACAGCCACCTGTTCATATGCCATATGTATACATGTATATATTTCAGCTTGTATCTATAGACATAACGTTCACAGTAACAAACTGAATGTTGACACAGATAGTGAATCAAGTAGTTACATCAATGACTCAACTGCTTTTACTGCTTTCGTTGTATTGCTGCACTAGAAACAATGCGACAAGATGTATGTAATTGGGAATCTGTCAAAATGCTGACTAGAGCATACACTGTAGTTGACAGGAACAAATTAATGCGTTGTATTTTATTGGAACTTCTGGGAAGACTTTTGGGAAGACCTCCGAATAAATAGCGTAATGTTGTTGATTTCAGGAACTATCCGTACAACGCAGTCCCTCGACCGTGAATCCGCAAAAAGTTACTGGCTCACCGTGTTTGCTCAAGACCGCTCCCCTTTTCCTCTTAGTACGCGTCTCGATGTCTTTATTAGAGTCCTTGATATTAATGACAACATCCCTCAAACTCTGAAGCCTGTATATTATGGTTCAGTGTTTGAGAACTCTCATAAAGGAATAAAGATCCTGAAGGTCGAAGGTGAAGATCTCGACCAGAACCAAGCTCAAAGGCTGTCCTTCACAATCACTTCTGGCAACCAAAACAAGCATTTTGAAATTGATTCAGTCTCTGGTGAGTTATTCTAGACTTACTTGTGATATCTAGTTTTATCACCTAGAAAAGTATGGAAAAAGATAAGTGGAGAAAAACTAATGTATTATTATTAACTAATGCACGTTAGTTAATATGATACACTGATGCATTAGTTAATATGATACATTAAAATAGCTGGAATTAAATACAGAAGATCCTAGTTCTATGCCCGTTTGAACCACTATACTACACGTGGCAACCCTATCAGCCTGTGTGTCTCTGGTTAGCCCTTGCAGAGAGATTATGTAAGGGCTTCTCTGTGATGTCACATACTTATTGAATGATTTTTGTGGGTCTTACCTCCCCTCTGGTCTTTTATTGTAAATAAGCATCTGCTACTACAGATTTAGTAGACTGCAATATTATGTAGACTGCCTGAGTGTTTAGAGCCAGTAGCCTGTATGGATGAAGGTTAGGTGTAAACTCGGTTTTTACTACAGTATTCTGCCCATCATACTAAAAAGACAAATCTACTTGTCACATTAACCACATGGATTTGCATTTTAAAGTACCAAGTATGGCCAATACAGTAATTACTGAAGAAATCAACCAAGTTCTATATAATGTATAGGTGTATATATAAATTATCATTAACTCTCTAAATGATGTTACAGAGAACCAACACTTTTGAAGAATTCTGCACATTCAACATTTGAATCAGAAATCTGCACACTTGTCTGAAAAAACAAACTTTGCAGATTCGTGGCTATTTGTAGGTGGACTCGTTGATTTGATTGAAGTATTGTGTTATACTAAATCCAGCAAGACTGGATCTTGTGATCAATTTCCTAAGACTATTTTGCGTCAGTGCTCTAAGGCCATCGTTCCATATATTGGTCATTTAATTGATGTTGCATTGTACAGTGGTAAATTTCCTCGTGTTTGGAAAGAAGCAGTCAGCCGGCCCATTCCCAGATCGGAGAACACTGAGAGTCTCAATACCCAGTCTCCACTCTTTTGCGAATATCTAATCACTGAGCAGGCTTTTTTTGACCAGATGACTAAGTATTTATATCGAAATCAGTTATGTGATCTGAATCAATTTGCGTACCGGCGTGGCCATAACAGAGAGTCTCCGCTTTACTCCATTTGCATGATGATATTCGTGACATTGATGTAAAGCAAGTCTTCCGTTTTACTCATGTTATTGGATCGGTCTGCTGCCTTCGATACTGGTGACCATCGGCTACTACTGAGGTGTCTTCATGTCCAATATGTTATTTCTGAAAATGTATTTATGTGGCTGACATTTATCTGATCGTCCACAGATTATGGCTCTGAACAATGTCGTGTCGTCACAAGTCATGCTTCAGTGTGGGTTTTCCCAAGGATCAATTCTTGGCCCCCACTCTTTACCATATATATCGGTCCTTCAAGTGACATTATTAAACGTAACCATCTGAATTATCATCTGGATGCGGATGACTGCCAAATATATGTACTATGTGACAAGAATAATTTTACAGTCATTCTAGATACAAAAGTACCTGTTTAAATGAGATGAAGATATGGATAGATTCCTATCTGCTCAAGTTAAATGAGAATAAGACTCAAGTCTTGATGATACAATGTAAAGGTATTGAGAAGACAGTCCAGTCAACCAGCGAAATGATTGGTAATAGTGTAATGGCTGTGTCACCACAACCACGTAATCTAGGTGTGTGACATTTGATTGCAATCTATCTTTTGAGAAACACATTAATAATGCATGTGGGGCGTGTCCTACATCTTCGATATAGCCGTCACATTTGCCCATGTATCACTGGTCCTGTCAAAGCTCGATAACTGTAATAGTTTACTTCTCAGCTGTCCCTCTGTTGTCATTGATCGTTTGTCTCGTGTACAGAATACTGCAGAATACTGTGTGTCGTATTGTTACAAAGTTCATTGTTCATTGCCTTCCGATTCGTGGGAGAATTATAATTAAATCCTTGGTCTTCATAACCTTGGGCCTGTATATTAACGAACTCCTTACATTCTATGTTCCTAGATACCGTCTTGTGGTCTTGTGATACACACATGGCTGTAGTAAAACCATCTTGTCTTACTATTTCCGGTCGGCGCTCTTTCTCTCGTGCAGGTCCAAATTATGGAATGTTTGTCCAATCTTATTGCAACAACAAGCATCGCTCAGATCATTCAAATCCCACTTGAAGACATTTTATCATATTCTATGCTAATTTTCCCTCGTTTTACTAGTGGCAAATTGTGCACAAACCTAATGTAAATTAACATTTACTACATATACAGAAAATAGTCAGCAAGTTCATGAATCGTTCTAATTATAACGCTTGTAATAATCCATTGTATGAAAACTCTAAATTTTTGAAACTCGCTGAAAACAGCAGTTATATAACATGTATCATTGTACAGTAGAGGTACTATAACTAGTCATATAATGTTAAATAGTGCTTTATGAACAATTATATAGATATGCAGAACTAAAATCCTTGTAAATTCTCAGATGATATAACAATGTAGAAAACAACTGAGGAATATTATCCATTTCAATTAGTTCTCAGTGATGTAACAAGTTTCCAGAGTAAAATCAATCTCTGAAAGGTTTATACGCATCGAGGCCAATAGAAAAAATGGTATTAAATAACCCTAGCTTGTCATATACATAATAATTTCTCTTATTACAGCCATTTCGAGTATCGTTCATTACATTCAATGTATCTTGTTATCGTTACGATTAATGTAAACTTGAGACAACCATGGGAGAGATATACGGAGAAAAAATCTATAACTCAGATGGTGAGCATCTTGCCACTTTTTGGCTTCTTATTACATAATGGAGAGAAATGCACAGAAAAAACCTATACCTCTGATGGGACTATGGGTTTTTCTGTACATTTCTCTCCAGCACTTCATAGAATCACTTTGGCTATGTCTATCACCATTATTACATCATGAAATCCTGATACTTGTGCCAATTATTACGAGTATGTTACTACATACACATACCTGACGTATTTGTCTCCCGTTTTTATTGCTACGGATTCTCAAAGTTTTTGGCCACGATTGGCTAAAACTAAAAATGAATTCATCCACCATTTTGTGAATCCATTCAGCCCCTGTCTATATTCAACTGCTTCTCAACAGTTGTATTGCCGTGAGTATTTTGTGAGAGAGATGATACATGCTGGTTTATAATCCCAATGGATAATGGTCTCTGGTGAATAGTTTTTGAGTCTTTGTTTTGGGAAAAAAATTGGTGTAACACACATGTACGCTCATACGCACGCATAAATACATATAGTATTGTACTATTTCCTTTATGGTCATGCTAACTTGAATGCTAATTTATCAACTCCTATCAAACACGATGCTTTAACCTTATACCATTATTTTATTAATCTGTATAAACACTAAAAGAAGTGGTAGCATTTTTATGGTTCAGTATAAAAATGTATACAGTATTTTTAGAATTTTACTTCAAAGTAGATATTTCATTATTTACATACTGAAGAATGTTTTTACATTCAAAAATCCTTCATATGTATTTTGTAGTGGGCCATAAAGGTGTTAGCACTTCTTTTGGTGATGATTTTTACTGACTCACAAAGTTACCGTGTTAGAACTTCTTTTGGTGATGATTTTTACTGACTCACACAGTTACCGTGTTAGCACTTCGTTTGGTGATGATTTTTACTGACTCACACAGTTACCGTGTTAGCACTTCTTTTGGTGATGATTTTTACTAACTCACACAGTTACCGTGTTAGAACTTCTTTTGGTGATGATTTTTACTGACTCACACAGTTACCGTGTTAGCAAATCTTTTGGTGATGATTTTTACTGACTCACACAGTTACCGTGTTAGAACTTCTTTTGGTGATGATTTTTACTGACTCACACAGTTACCGTGTTAGCACTTCTTTTGGTGATGATTTTTACTGACTCACACAGTTACCACAATGAGTGTATTAATCTGGGTGATTTGGTCTTTTTTATTTAGGCATAATTATTTCCTTCAGGTGAGATAAGCACAGGATCAGAACCCCTTGACAGAGAAACCCAAGAGGAACATACACTCGAGGTCTATTAAAATGCTATTATCTTTTTATTTTTACCATCAAGATATATTCAGGTTTTGCTTGTATAATTCCTTTAGTCTTACATTTACCTTCATTATGATGTGAGACAATTTAGACGCTCAAAGAAGTTACATCCATATGATAATATGCTACATATGGTGCGTATGATGTGGATTACATGCATCATATGCTCAAGATAGATGCAATTACATGTGTTTTACAGTATTACATCTAGAATCACAGATGAATACTATAAAATTATTACTATCGAATACTGAAAGAGGATAAAACACAATAAGGTTGAGGTTAAAAACAACCAGTATAGAAAATTAGTCGATATAGGCTCAAGCAAAAAGATGAATTTTACGATTTAAGGTCGGGAGATCGGGTGCAAGACTGAGAGTCAGAAATTCTGAAACTAATCAGATATTGTGTCACAAACCTAAAAGTAATGTACATTATACCTGGATCACCTATATCATTAGGACTTGTTAATCATTCATTTATTACCTATGGAAATGCTCGATAAGAATGAGAAAATGTTATTCATGCTCATCTTGGGCTAATGGTCTGTGCTGAATATTAAGAATAATAATCACTTAATCACTTCTGTACTAATTTGTTGCAGGTGACGGTGAATGACAATGGCAGACCGAACTTGTCATCCAGTACGAATGTTATTATTCGTGTTCTTGACCTTAATGATCACAAGCCACAATTCAAGGTCACCCGTCAGGTTGTGCAGATATTGCAGCCAGATGTCAACAACTCTGTCGGTATACCTGTATACAGAGTCATGGCCCTTGATCGCGACAGTGGACGCAACGCAGCTCTGAGTTACTTGTTAAGGAAGCCGAGCGATTGGTGCTATATACACAAACATTCCGGCATTGTGTTCACAAAGATACCTTTGGCTGTGGGCAAGATGTACGATACAACAGTGAGTATCTGGTAACAACTGAATAACTCTGACAGTCCATTATTGTTGTATCTACCGTATATACTCACTTACAAGACGACCTTTTTTCACCAAAATTTAGATTCAAAGTGGGGGGGTTGTCTTCTAAGTGAGACTATAATTATTTCAAACTGTCCGCGGGTGCCAGGTAGCGTTTCGCATGATAGACAGGTCTGCGTATAACATAGCGGTTTGATAGCGTGTGTTGTTTTTACCATATATGTTAGGAATTGTTGTAGTGGAGACTTGCTTGTTCGAATGGATGATCAGTGGGAAAAAAGATGTTACAAAAGCCGGTAACTTTAAACGACCGATTATCGCAAGACCCCGAGATCAGTGACTGTGACGAAGACGATGACATTTACGACGAATGTCTTACTGAACAAGAAGCACATATTTTATTTACTAACGACTAAGACGACAATGCGTGGGACAGTCGCAATTAGATTTATTTACATTTACAATACTGTATTATGAATAAAAGTTCGCCTCGTCTTATAAACGGGTAAAATTGACTCTTGTGTTTCTAAAGTTAGGGGGTCGTCTTATAAGTGAGTCACCTTATAAGCAAGTATATACGGTATCTATTATTATTGCTCATTTTGAAGGTCTGTTGCACCGAGAAAGTGAGAAAGTTTCAGTCACACTCACTTTATAATGATGGCAGCATGTCCGACTTGCGCAATAATCACCCACCCAACATACAATATATACAGTACATCGCGAGACTGTCATATGCAGTGCAAGTCAGACAACCCCTCCCACTTTTTGTTACAATCCACTGAATGTCTATTCATCAGATTTGATGATATGTACAATACTTAGTTGGCGTTTGCACGTGTAGTTAGTGGCGTTTATAAATAGTCACCACTCCTGGTGAAAAATGGAAACAGAGAAAAATCATTGATATACCTAAGGTCGTCATAGCAGACATGGGACCAAGTTAAAACTTGCACCTGGTGGCCTATTGTGACTTGTGACTTGTCTGGCCTGTTTGATATAAGCTACTCTGACCCATTTATGATGTACAGTATTTCACTTGTCTGGCGTGTGTACAGTACTGTATATTATGCCTATGATAGTTCGTTGCGCTTTAGTGCACATTGAAAACATTAATAATTTTCATTCTATCACAATGGGGAGTGCTTAATGAACCACAAAGCGGACCTTTGTTGTGCGAGAGAATGAATGCCTCCGGATGACATGTAAAATATAAAATGTTCTCGCTTCCATGTGACTCACAGAAATTATATGCTTGAATGGATTATCCTCACATATATATATATTATTCAAATAAACGTCTGGCCTAAATATATGACAATACCCATTTAACCCAAGCGATATACTCATGTAAGCTGGAACTACAATGTCATTTTCACACCTGATCATTAGGCTGTCTGCACGTATTGTCATATTTTCAATAATGCCACATATAAGTAATCAGGATAGTGGGAAACTATTGGTACGTATGAAGCAGGAATGACATTCAGTAAAATTGCAGCTGGATTGAATGTTAATGAATGAACCATAAGATGACTGCAGCAGCGGTATAAAAACACTGCATGAACCGCGGATCAACCGTAAAGCGGAAAACCACGTGTGGCCACGGTGAATGACGTGTAACACCATTACATGCTCAGCATCTGCGTAATCAGACAAGAACTGCCATCTGCGTGGCAAGACAAACTCCTGGTCAACATCAAGCGAGAATAGGTGATCAGACGGTGCCGAATCGTTTGCAGGCAGCAGGATTAAGATGTCGGAGACCTTATGTTCGGCCTACACTCTCTGATTTCAGCGGACTAGGAAGACTCACATTGGCAAGACAGCAGCACCAATGGACCAATCAGCGGTGGAGCACTGTTCTCTTCACGGATGAATCTCATTTTTCTGTCTTACCATCATTGAGGAGAACATTATGCTAACGTTGCTGTGGTGGAGCGGGATTATTTTTGTACTGACAATGTTATGGTTTTGGCCACAATATCCACACATTGCCATACAGACCTCCTCGTACATAGCACACTAACTGCACTAACTACATCCACAATATTTTGGTACCATTTGTAACCCCATTTTTGAAGGAACATCGTAATCACTGAATATTCCAACAGGATTATGTTCAGCTGCACACAGTAGGGATAAGACAAGGTTACAATGGAATGCTTGGATATGAAAGCATGCCTTGACCTGCTTATAGCCGCCGACCTTTCACCTCTTTCACTGTCTGCTCTAGTGGTGCAGCGGTTAGAAGCGCTGCCTTCCATCTGGTTGCAATTTCGAACCAACACAAGCCAAGGATTGTCTCTGGCGCCTTCCACAATAGGAAATGAGCAAGATTTTGGTGCTTGAATATATAGAAAGATTTATCGTGGAATGGGTTATCATAACAATATATTAGAGATATAACAAGGCAATATTGTACGTGGGACTGTTACATATCGCACTAAATCTCGCCTTTTCCAATCTATCTGTTCTTATCTAACATGCCTCTGATGAATTGGGTCGACGAGTGTAGGTCTGACAACTGCCATCAAATATGGACGAACTAAGATGCGTTGATTCAGGAATGGGTGAACAATGACCAGAATGTGTTTGCGAGGCTAATGAGGTTGATGCGTCCACAAATATGGGCTGTAATCGCTTCAGATGCTGGACACACAAGCTGCAGACTATCTGTAGATTATCCTGATTATCTTGTAGTTTACCTAAATTCCCATCTTACATAACATAATTCTTATAATTACATATATTTAGGCTGGATGTGTCTTTGAATTGGAATAAGTTTACAACTTAATGCCATTCGAACATCCAGATTATGATTGTATTTGTAAATGTAATGAGTATTGGATTGATTAATTATGTAGTCATTAATCAGACATGCGCTTCCATGTGTTCGATCAGATTAACATTCCTGCCTGTTTTGTGGAGTTACAGATATGAATTGCTGTATTCAGGCTCATCATAAAACACAAGAAATCAAATTGTAACGTCTTAAATCTTATTACTTATTGAGATTTTAGAAGGTTGACCATTTTATATTTTTATTTTGTAAATAATAATGAACATTTTATTAACACATGTCAGATCCGAGCGTACGACAGAGGGAAGCCAATTCGCCGATCCAGTCCAACAAGGCTAAAGGTCATTGTGCACGAACGACCAGTGAATTCAACATCGCCTCCACGATTTGTAAATTCAGAAGACATGATGGCGGTGGTTTTAGAGAGTGATGAGGTCGGCGCCATGGTGATGCAGGTTGTTGCTGTGGATGATGATCATGATAAACTGTGGTACAACATCACAGGTAACTATCATAATTATTCAGGTTTTTTATGGGCTCGCCATCTGAGCATAGGGGACATTTCTGCCATTGGTACTGCTCTTTAAAAAAATTTTTTCAAGTTTTTGTGGAGCACTGCCATTTGGCAGAAGTTGTCCATGGGTTGGTCTAATTCAGATAGTATTGGGGGTATAGGCATCTGCTAGGTGTATTGGTGTCTGGAAGCTAATTTTTGTGAATGTTTTTATGTTGAATTTTACTGCCTCGCCGTTGGCAGACATTCTCACTGACTTGGTCTCATCCACCATTATTAAAGGATTCGTCATCATAGCTAAGGGAGGTGATCACACTGGAAGTGTAACAAACTAGAGCAGAAGTAATTTTGTGTTTCTCTTTTCATATTTACTTGCTAAACAATTTCAGTGTGTTTTGATTGTATAGATATTCAGATAAATATTGGCTTATTGTGGAGGCTGAACAAATATCTCTAAATGTCTAGCCCTGTGCTCAACCAACTGACCAACTGAGCAGCCAAAGTAGGCTTAATCATGCCAACGATACAAAATCAGTAAAGAGGATGCAGTATTTAATTTTAATCTAAGATCATTGGAGATTGCAATAATTATCTATCAAGTACTTAGCCTGGGGATGAACCACCTCATACTATCTTTAAACCATATTTTAACAGTATAGAATATGTCGCTTTCTGATCTCTGTCATGAAATTATACCTGTTACAGCTGGAAATGACGATCTCAAATTTACAATGGGACCTGAGAGCAACCTTGTCTTGTTGGCTGGGCAGCTGCACTGGGAGAACAAGTCCGACTACAACCTTACAATCAGTGTTACTGATGGTGTTCATACTGCCTATTCTTGGGTAAGTTATATGGTGAATCTTGTCAATTTATTTGACTGAACCTGTGAATTATGTTGGGACGAATACATTTCTTGAAGGGATTACCTGAGACGCTAATCTAATTCGATTGATTTATTGTCTCTTCGGCAGCTCCACATCCAGGTGTATAACGTAAATCGGGATCCACCAACCTTTACCCAAGCTGCATATACCGTGTCGGTTGGTGAAAACATTTCTGTTGGTGCATCTATACTAAGTGTCAAGGTGAAACAAGATAAGGGCCAGCTACAGACAGTGCTCTACTCTATAAGCAAGGCCGCTAACCTTGCCAGCTTAGAGAAGTTCAAGATCGACCCTGTCACTGGTTCGTGAATATTCGTACATCATACATTTGGAATTCTGTACTGTGTATACCCTGTATAATTGATGAGTGTCACACTGCAAGATTTGTATCGATTATTGATTATTGAATATTGATTATTTAGCAGGTGTAGTGACTGCGACTGAATCTGATTTTCATTCATTATTCATTTATCTCAATAAATATCTTTTAATATCATTATTATTAATAGTAATACTATATCGTCATTTGTATACCACCATAATCCACTATGGAGTAAGTGTCACAAAGTAGAACGTTATTATTGGATGTATGTATATGTAGTATGTAATTACCGGCTGGTTACAAAGGTACTTGTAACTTGTTGTTCTTTCTCCCTTACGAAGCAAGCTAATAAATGTGGTTAACTTGATAACTTGATTAGCCTCACTCATCAATGGTGGGGGAAAAACACCTACTGTGAGAAACCCACCAAGTCTGGGGAGACACTTGACCTTTTCCATTTACGCCACTGGTTCCAAATGTCCAGACGAGCTACATGTCTTCACTATGTCACTATGACATAGTGACACTGTTCACTATGTGAACTACATAATGACATGTTCACTCTGAACTACATAATGACTACATAATGACATGTTCACTCTGAACTACATAATGACATGTTCACTATGACTCTATGGCTGAGTCTATTGTAGTTAGTGGTTGTTTACAATGGGATGATGACAAAGCTGGAAGATGAGCGACATAGAGATCATCCATAGAGCATCTGAAGCAATCACGCCAGAGGGAAAAAGCCCTAACAGAATCACACTGCAACAAGGG
This sequence comes from Epimenia babai, assembly GCA_011762755.2. Lineage (NCBI taxonomy): Eukaryota > Metazoa > Mollusca > Solenogastres > Cavibelonia > Epimeniidae > Epimenia > Epimenia babai. The sequence goes on along the minus strand of WURV02034456.1, from coordinate 12,524 downwards.
CTACCCAGACCCCATTGGCACAGGGGTTTAAGTTGCTTTTTGATGGAAATTGTATGTCGTACATATATTTGGATAAATGGGTAATTTGAGGAGATTCAAGTATTCACCATTACTTTCACATGACTATTGTATTTCTGTCATTAAAACAAACGGTATTTAATATATCCAATCAAGGTGATAAAAATATCAAAGACTACATACTACATACTGTAATCTGATATTTTCAGGTGCTAATATGAACATAATATCTGCTAAAATGTAAGCCACTTTTTAAGATGAATTTTCAAATTAAAGATTAGATGTTGGCTTTGACAAGAATTCATTATTGGCTTGTTAGCATTTGTTATGGGAATGTGTTACTATAATTACCTTAATTATCAAATATTTTTATATATATAGATAGTTGATTCTGATTTTATTGAAATTTAATGGTTATACAACTGGCGTCAATGTTGGAAAATGCTACTGAAAAGTTATTGGGATTCTGTGGATTGCAAAAGTAAACAAAATATTCAGTTGCGGGTGCGATATTGACAGCTGATCGTGATAAACCAGATTGGTAAAGCCTTTTCCCTTCATTTTGGTTATTTTACTTATTTTCTCCGTTCAGCGCTGTTTATGATTCTGGGATCTGAGAGTGCACTCTGCATTATAACTATTCCAAGAGATTTTGTTTATTATTACTGCTTGCTTCACCTGTCTATATTATGATCATATAATAATACATCAATGAACATTATATACAGGTGTAATAAAGGTACAGGAAGCTTTGGACCATGAGCAAATGTCTTCACACCACCTGACAGTCATGGCTAGGCACCAAGGCAGCCAACAACAGCGAGGTTATGCTATATTAACCATCCACGTCCATGATGTGAATGACCATCACCCAGCATTTCTTGCCAAACAGTTTTACGGTAGCGTGTTTGAGACAGCCACCATCGGCACCTCAGTTCTCCAGATCATGGCCGTCGATCATGACAAGGGAGACAACGCGCAACTCAGCTACGCAATTGTATCAGGTAAGCTATGGTGAATTGTAACGCTAAATTGCAGAATGTACCTGTCTATAGTAGTTAGGAAGAATGGCTTAGTATTTTAGTTGACAGACTGCTGTCTCGCAGACCTGAAAGTAAAGGATTTAATTTTCTGTAAGAATCAGTTGGACTTTATCTTTTAGGCTGATTTTAGTGAACCTACCGTGTAATTACTTTTATCGGGCTTCTAAATGATTAGTCATATGTTTTAGAAATGATTAGACGCTAGAGAATACCACACAATGCTCCACTACAAATTTTCCATTTAACGGATTTTGTCTGAACACAAGTTGGTAAATTTTGATGAACTACATAAATTAGTAATTCCCCCGAGGGAAATTTTCAACATCAACTTATTTTTAAAATTCAAATGACAAATGCAAAGAATTATATTAATTCACCATATATTAGTATTAGACGAAGTGACCCCTAAAACCCCCAACCTGCCATTATGGAAATCATAATGTCTAATTCATGGGGGTATAAAGTACATCTGAAATTTACTTGAAACTAATCCTGTTTCATGTGTTACAATAAATCATTGCTTAAAGAGACCGAACCAAAAAGGACTTAACGTTGCCGTGACTTTTTGATGGTGTTATGTGTGGAACTTTCAGAGGTGAAACCCATACCATGTAAATCATGGTTTACCTGTGGCAGAGTTAAGTGGCAAGGTACCCTCGCAATTACATGATCTTTCTGTATTGTGACTAGTCAAGTGTTGTGTGCATTAGCAATGAATGACGTTGACATATATCATGCATTACCAGTTTACCCACAATTCCTCTATATTTGCCTTTGTCCTACTCGATTATTTCATTTGATGTACTTACTAAGGATATTTCCGCGTTTATTAGGACAATTGCAATTTTCTTGCGCTATATTTGACAATAAATTATTCTATTTCTGTTAATGTGTCTAAATTCTTTCCTAAAATTTCTCTGAATCAAGCTTATAGTCAGTCGTCTGTTGTGATAGATATATTAAGCATGCTTATTATCTTAATGTTACTAAATTCTTCCAGCTTATAGTTGTGGATTGGAGATTGATACATTATGACTATGAAATACGATACTGTGCATGCCATAAGTTTTTGAAAGTCAATGCTCTTTTGTAAATCATTGAATTAAGAAAGTTTTCGATCATTATACTCTAAAAGTTTGTTCTTGCTACAGAATCTATATTCACATAAAATTTTGTTAGTCTGTAACATGCAAATTTGGTGATAATCTTTCGATTCTTTCAGAATCTTAATACTAACGTCATATACAGTAAACATTGATTTACACTGTTAGCTGTATACAGTACATGCTAACGGGACATCTACAATTTATAAAAAAGGTGAAATTGACTTAAAATCCACCTAATTATTATGCTGCTAGTGCGAGTACAACAGTTGTCAAATACATTTCTCAGTCATTATAGTTTGAACTATTAACATAGTGTAGTTATTAGTACAATATCCCCTCTTTAGGCATCGAAACACCTTCCTTCCCTACGTCATTATGCAATTGTACTGATGCTATGTTTCCAGTTTTTAGATTATCCAAAAAATGACATGGTATTGAATTTATTGTATTATATAAATACTATAATATGGAATCTGCTCTTTTTCACTGAAGCACAATGAAAGTTATATTTCCTGAACTATGTGGATGCATAGCGTGACATTTTCTAAGGTAACAAAATTATTTAACATTCCGAACATGCTGAGTGTCTCCATAGAAAAGATTTAGTAGTAGTGTTAGTAAAATCTGTAAGATGTATATGTCGCACTGCTATGCCCAAACTTTAATATAACTCCTAGAAAAGCTTTTTCCTGTCACAGAATAGTTATTTCATAAACCCTACATACTGTAGTACATATTGACTGTATACAGAGGATTGTAGATTTTAGGTCTATATTTCCTGTTTCTATGTCTCTGTGTGTGTTTCTATGCTTTGCATTGATCTTTTTCTCGTGTGCAGCGATGAAATATTTCAATATTTGCCTCTTGTCTAATCTGAATTCTACGATGATTGTTCCTTGCACTTTCACTTGACTAATTTTTGGTGCATTCTTTCCATAATGTAATGGGCTAGATTTTTGTATTATTGGTCGTGGTTAATTAAGATATGTAGACATTTAATATCGGTACATGAAATAGTAATTTTTATCCAACTTCAAAGACAAGCATTTCTATATGATGACATGAAAGCATTGTTTACCTGGCATTTGAATATCTTTTTTATGTTAATTAAAAGTATTTTTACAACCTAAAAAAAATTTTTGTTAAAAATGTCATAATGCCTGATGGCATGTAATTTTCAGGAAATGTTGGAAACACCTTCGTCATACATGAAAAGCTCGGAACGATAACGATCGCTAAAGAATTGGATCGAACAGTTAGATCCGAATATTTTCTCGTTGTCACAGCGACAGACCATGGATCTCCGGCATTAAGTAGCTCAGTCAAAGTTCACATTAAAGTAACAGTTGCTAACAATGCAGCCCCAATCTTTGATCAGTCACCGCAATATTCGATCGATATTCCTGAAGATATGACACCCGAACACAACCTCAGAACTGTGCATGCTACAAGTGCTTCTTCCATTGTTTACGAGATGATCAGTGAAGAACACAATAACATCTTCAGAGTCAATCCATATTCTGGTCTGGTTTCCCTTATTGGGAATGTCGATTATGAAAAAGTGAATTTTTATAACATAACCATACAAGCTACAAACATTGTACAGGTTTCATCTGTGGTCAATTTTCTTGTTCACATTCTCGATGTGAATGATCATCGGCCTGAGTTTATAGAACCTTATCACGAGGGTTCTATAAAAGAAGTCAGTGACATCGGGTCTCTGATTCTTAATGCTGCTGGACAGCCATTGGTAGTAAAGGCAACAGATGCAGATAGTGGCGTTAATAGCCTGCTACAGTATCGGATCGTAGAACCATATGCAAGACTCCATTTCAGCATTGACCACAACACTGGTTCCATCAGAACTGCTGATATCTTGGATTATGAACAAATAACTAGAGTAGAGTTCACTGTCCAGGTCACAGATTTGGGAAGGCCTCCAAAAAATGCAGAAATAGGTGCGCGAGTCGTGATTCATGTGTTAGATGTGAATGATTCACCACCAGTGTTTGTTAAAGATGAATATCACGTTACAGTACTTCTACCAACATACAGAGACATCGCTTTGATCAAGATTGAGGCTCATGATGCTGATAGCCCTGAGTACAACCAACTGGAATACGCAATCAGCAAAGGGAATAATGATTCGATGTTCCGAATAGATAGGAGACTCGGTGATTTGTATGTTTATAAGGATACAAATGTGTCTTTCGTGAATAGAAACATTACAGTTACTGCATCAGACGGGAAGTTCTTGACTGAAACGGTGGTTCAAATACTGTACAAAGAGCTGAACTCTAGCAAGTTCTTGTTCACTGAGTCTGTCTATCATGCTTCGATAGCCGAAAAACAGACAACAGTCAAAACATTAGCGATTATCAGATTGAAGAATCATTTACTCAATCAACACCTCACCTTTCGCATTCTCAACCCAAACCGGTACTTCGTTGTTCATTCCACATCTGGGGCTATCCAAACAACTGGAAAGGCACTGGATAGAGAAGAGGAACCGAGTTACCAAGTGATCATAGAGGTTCAGGATCATCAAACATCTGATGTAGGTCATGTGCGTGTGAATATCTCAGTGGCAGATGTCAATGATAATGCCCCTGTGTTCTTGTGTCAACCGTACCACGTGTTACTACCGGTGAACAGCACCAGTACAGACTCCCAGCCTGTGATCCAAGTGAGTGTATCGCAACCATATCTCCGTTTTTGCTGCAAACACCACTAAATTATTGATCCTACTGCATTCAATACGATCAATTGTACCAAAAATTTAGCGATAGCTTCCGAGGGGTGGTTGTTTTGGTTACATAACTGAAAGTGATACTGACATCTTATTGGATTTGATAAACATCCTGAAATGTAAACCGTAAAAATGCCATCGTTTGAGTATAGATTATCTGCTTAGATATATTGGCAACCTTCCTAATTATGTAAAGTAATAAAACTTTATTGCTTTCGTGGTGATATTTGATGGTTGTGTACATATAAGTAAACATAGGGCAGGATTAAGCTTTTGTGTAGATCAGCATAGACCCTTCAGAGTGATATAGAAATTCTATAGTGGAAACCACTCAGTGTTGGCAGACACTAATAATGGATGTATTGATGTTTCACAGGTGTCAGCATTCGACCGAGATGTTGAAGAGAATGCTCGTGTATCATACAAATTGTCACAGAGTGCTCGTGACAGATTCCTTATAGATGCACACACTGGTGCCATCAAACTCGCCCGTAATCTTGACATTATGGATGCCCATTCAGTCTTTGTGTTCACCGTCATTGCAACGGATCATGGTTTGTTGGTTAAGATATGCATTTCTACTTTTAAGGTACTTGCGGCATAGTGATTAACACAAAAATTATCATGATTGTTCATATTTCCCTCAGACTTCATTTAATGCTGAAATACTGCGTGTAGTTTTACAATAAATAATGTTAGAATACCAGGATCAGAAAGTTATTTCTAAATGCATCGAGTTTGTTGATGAAGCCTCAAGAATTTCTACTCTATGTTTTGTCTGCAAACTGTTGTATTCAAACTATAAACAGCTCATGCCTTCTGCTATATAAAATAAAAAGGGATAACAATATGACATTCTCAAGGACATTTAGGCGGTGCAGACGACATCAAGCAGTACCAAAAATGAAGAAATAGGAGCGAGTATTGTCAGTTTATATTTGTGCAGTAAGAACCCAAGATATCATTGTGATATCATGTATTCAAGGGAAATATGGCACCATAATTAGATCATTGGAAATAAACAAATTTGGTTTACTCTGCCACAACCATAGGCTTTCTGTACGTATTAGAAACTAATGTCGTGACTGCACAAAGGTCAACTGTTTGCCGAGACTTGGTTGTATTCACTGGGGTATTTTCCCCTCTTATAAATACGAGGTAGAAGATTAAGGGGAAACACCTTTTGTGTAGACTAATTAGTTTTATTGATCACAAGCTTTCGCAGAAACGCTACCCTTCATCGGGAGACCAAGGTGATGTTTATGCAAAAGCATGTGATCAATAAACTAGTTAGACTGTTTAAAAGCTGTAGCTCTCCATCTTCTGCGTTACTATAAATTACATTAAGATGGCTACCCACATATATAAGCAACCCGTTCCTTAGTTGTATTTTCAAGACCACTACTAAGCATGACATTGATACTGAATATTGGATTATGAAAGTTTAAATGACAGTATATTACTGTATATATATATATATTATATATTCTCATTATTGATTATTTTATTATAATACTATATTAACTGCAGAATGTGTAATATCAACATAGTGTCAGTTATCATTAACTAACCAGCTTCACCTTCCTCTTTTGAATTATGTTTATTATGTTTACATGCACCTTACTGTTTAACATTGACATTAGCGTCATGTATAGCTATCTTTTCCCCTCATGTACATACTCTTATAACGTAACTTAAATGCAAAAGAACACGTTTTGACTAATTGAATTAATTTATAAATGAGCTTTCATCTTTTGGGCGCTTGTCAGGCTCGTAGAATAAAATTGTTCAAGATGTAAAATATAAGAAATATTATATAGTATACCAAATATCCAGATGAGTGCAACAGTTAATAACTGAAATAACATGTATAAATATTTATGATCTATCGGGACAGAATGGTAAAAATACCAAGATATTGAAGCACTGCACCTGATGAAGTATACTTAACATCAGAAAGCTCACGTTAATCTTCGTATAATTTATATCAGTAAAAAAAATGGTACCTTTGAATTTCTCGATATTTATACAATCAGGCTGAAACAGCAACCCACACGTCTACATCATTATTATGATTTTCATTTTTACATTCGAATCTGGACAAACCAAGGATTTTTTCCCCCATTTCCCACAACAGGAAATGAGCAAGATTTTTGTGGTTGAATATTGAGAAAAATGTGTCATGAAGTGAATTATTGTAGAATTCTTTTAAGGTTATTTAAGGGGACAATATTGTAAGTGTAACTGACATAGACTACCATCAATAAAGTAGCCCTAGAACCTTGCCTCTTCCTCTTCATCATTTATACACCATAGCCACTACCAACATATGTGTACCTCTACTTATGACCCACAACTTATATAGATATGTCCACATACCTCGCTGCTCCGCATATCTTGTATGCTGGAGGCACCCCAGGGTCATTCTGTGTATTTGTAACAACAGGTAGTCCGCCACTGTCAAGCAGCGCTAGTGTCACAGTGAACATAATCACCGTGGCAACACCACGTTTTGATAACCATACCTACACTGTACGAGTGCCAGAGAATGTGGATGAGGGGTCCGCTATTCTCAGCATCATGGCTACGAGTCGCTTCAGTGAGAAGTTGATTTATTCGATTGTTGATGGTGATCCTTATGGGGAGTTCTCTGTCCACTTCAGCACTGGTTAGTACATATAAGCAGTGTGTATGTATATATATCTGCTACAGGCATTAGTGAATGGTCACAATTAGCCACTACATACACCAATAATTGGTGTATATACGCTAAAATTCTCTTTGCCACAATGCGTTCATCGATCGGATACATGTCAGTGCCATGATTAATCTATCCAATCAACAGACATTGCACCATTTTGATTAAACCACGAATGCTGCAAAATAGATGAGTTTTACCTGTCACGAAGCGCCGTTTTTTATAGAGTTTTGTGGATTCGGCAGAAATACTTTGTCAATGGCATCATCGTCATCATTGGCACAATATCACACAAAGGCGGACATGTATCTGTGATTTATCTGTTAAAATCCTTTCTCATACCATTTATGATAGGATGTGACCATTTAAAAAATTGTTTCTAGGTCGGTTTCATATATGTTTACGGCATTATAATAGGCATCAAAAGAATGTAATTTTGTCCTAATTTGTACTTGTCAAAATGTATTTATCTGAGGATTTTAGACAGATTCAAAGTGTCGCAAAGATGTAGTACTCTTGTAGTCTCTGTATAGATTTATAGATTTAGTTAAGGACTGATCCTGGGAACGAATTAACCTATTTAATGTGGCTAAGTACAACTGTGAGGCTTCACTGACCGTTTTCATTCGATCCGATCATTGTTTATTGGTTGTTGAGGTTTGGATAACAATGTATGAATTGTGGATGAGGTAAAAACAATAGAGCTATTATGTGATACATGCTTTGATTATAACTAACAAGATTCGGCGATAATAGTTGATTCTCGGTACTAAATCACTAACAGATTTCTGTGGCATGATAACACTGTAGAACTTAGACCATGTATGTCTCTCATTTAATCATATTACCATTCACCAGAAAGGTGACACCTGCCCAAATTTATCAGTCTTATTTATGACATATGGTGTTAGATTTGGGCTACTTTGTGCAAGAACCTACAAGGCCCAGCCTGTGATTCTTTGTGGTCAGCCAATTTATACATTTATACAATGTATACATGACACATGATGTGTTCTATATCTTGGTTGTTTGGAAAAGTGTCAACTTCTCAGTTGATATTTTTTCAACGACAAGTAATGACCTAATGTATGGATGTTATTACATATACTTCATTCATTTGTACTAACATTGACTGAACCCGGTGTATTTTCTCCTTTTCTCCTGAAGATATGAACATAATGGCGCCTTGTGAGTAACATCAGCCTCTATCGACTAATTCGCTTCGATCTCCTGCTTGCTGCTGCTGCTGTTGTGTTGTCATGGTGCCATGTCGTTTTTTGTCTCTACTTGCCATGCATCAGGATTTGCTGCATTTTGCTGTTGTGCTTGTCATTAGTTTAATATTACACGGATAATGACAATAGAACGGAATAGTAATCTTATGATACAGGCTCAACTGGCTGAGGGGGGGGGAGAGAAGAATTGCTGTCTGCGGTCTGATTAATTAAATATGTCACATGTGGGCCTCGGTGATTGTGTTAATAAATGTACTTTTGATTCATTGTACACCCAATTCAGGCTATGTTCTGCATGATAACTATCAATGAGAAAAAGCTACAATAATATCAACGCTATTTCTGACCCAGCTCAATTCCTGTGTGTCTGTATGGCCTTCAATTATTTATCACGGCACACTATTTCAGTTCATGTTTGTGGCCTACCATTGTCTATTATTTTTTTAATATGGTTTATGTGTCAGCAAGTTTCCTCGTCTATGCCATAAAACACAACAGAAGTAGCGTTGACAGAATCCTACGAATGAGTGAATCGGGGTGATTATTATGTTTGACATCGCTTCATGAAATATTGTGACTGGTTAATCCTTTCTCGGTTGCAATGCCAATACAGACTCACAAATTTGATCAGGGCAGAATGATCAATATAATGGAGGCAGGTTTACAGTGTTTACCGCTCGTGGATGGTGGATATATATTATGAAGACATGTAACATGCATTTGGTATGTTAGGTTTTTATGATTCAACCAAATGGCCAAATGGTAGTTTATTTATCTTATGTAACTTGCATATCCCTGCATTACAGTTAAACAAAATGTTCTGTTCTTCTGATGTATTGGGTTGTTACAGTTTCTGATAAAAGCACCTGTAGGTTGCATGTTGTATGTTATACTACTATAGTAACTATATGTTAGGTTGCATGTTGTATGTTATACTACTATAGTAACTATATGTTAGGTTGCATGTTGTATGTTGTACTACTACAGTAACTATATGTTAGGTTGCATGTTGTATGTTGTACTACTACAGTAACTATATGTAAGGTTGCATGTTGTATGTTGTACTACTACAGTAACTATATGTTAGGTTGCACATTGTATGTTGTACTACTACGGTAACTATACCACTCATTCTTCATGACACCTTCCATCCTTTCACTAGATATGTTCCAGTATTACCGCACCACTCTCTATTGTCTTCTGTCCACTATCTGCCCATTTTATTTCCTACGCTTCAAGCTGAATAGTATCATGGGTTACTGGGAAAGGTGGGTTTTTCACAGTAGGTATTGTCCCCCACCTGTTATAAATAAGGCTAATCTGTTTGTCATGTTAACTACATCGATAGATTAATATTGTAAAGGGCCTTAAATGGCTCACACACTGATTCCCTCGGTAATCTGTCTATTCTCAACTAACTACCCCTCCACAGTCAATGTTTAGCAGGCTGCCCCCACCACTACAACGACTACACTGTACCATGTACTTGCACGCGATATAACATTGAAAGCAAAAATAAAAAATTAAAACTCAAGTGAATATACTTCGTAAGTCAGCATTCTTGATGTTAGCCTGTACAGAGAAAATCTACTGTAATAAACCTCTGTAGTCATTTATTGGCCCATGTTGGCTTGTTTGGTAGTAACAGTCTACTACCATAGGCTGCCAACCACCATGGTCTTTGGCAATTGTCACTTTCTGCGTTTCAACCTAAAGTGCTCTGTCGTGACAATGATAACTCTGGGCGATTAATTAGTACTAATATGGAAGAGTTTATCTAACACGTTAGTGGAATTATTTCCATCGCTGTCTAAACCCACCAGTCATTTCTAATTTACTATCATTTGGTGAATAAATGGTGCATTTGAAAACTTTGATAAAGCGAGTGACCACCTGGCCACTGGATACGTAAAAGATGTCAAGACTGAAATTGGTCATCTCTAAATCATCTTGTTAATGGGAATTGCAACCTTAACATCGTAATGAGCTCCAAGAATACTAAAGAGTCATGCCGTAACTTTCATAACATATATACGGTTGTGTTAAACATGCCCCTTGAGGCAGGACGCTTCTTCAGTGTCCCACGGCGACTAAAGACTTACATCAGGTCAACTCAGGGTAGAATTGTCGTTGAACTGACTCCGCACTATCCAACAATGACAAAAAGATTGACATAATTTTGACTTAACCTAAATTGATGAATTGACCGTGACTGGCAAGTGTGTGTAGCACTTGTGTTTATTTCAAATACAAGATTTATAATTTATTTTACATGTGTGAAATATCAATTTCATCAGTTTTTACACTAATTTATGCACAGCCTCGGCTAAAGAATACGGGTATATGATCTTTATCCGCTTCACTTTTGGTTTCACTTTTGGAATGAGCGACGATTGTAGGCTCAGAGAGCCGGGCTCTTAATGTTTGCAAATAGTGGAATAGTGGATGCGCAGAACACCAAATTGCGACGTACTATTTGTAAGGGAAATAATTTCTCTTTTCTTGCAACTATTACTCAACTAACCAAGTTTACTATGAATTTTTGATATTATCTTATTTAAATGCAGCAAATAGATAACATATTGTACATAATACATAAGACATCCAGAAAGTTGTTTAGAGTAAATGTACTAAATTAATTACATAAATGATGCATTATAATGAAGAAATTGTAGTATATAATTAGCCTTATATCTCCAAAATTTTGCGGGTATATGTCATATTATATGTCCTATTACATCATAATATTTTTCATATATACTACTCAAAACTTCTTAAGGATCGCGTGAAGAGTACATGTTGCACATGTTGAACACTTATGGCTATAGTAAGTCAAGCCCATACACGAGTACCAACATATCACTGCACATTGGTTCAGTTTGCAAATTTTTCTTGGACTGTTCACACCGAATTTCTAACATTAGAAGTAGTGTTTTAGTGGTTGGTAGGTGTACCTCTATCTACCGGAATGCCTCCAAGACAAAATCGTTGCCATTTGACATTAGAAGTTCTGAATAGAGGGATAGCCATGATCGAGGCTGACATGTCCCAGCAACAGGTGTCTCAGGAGTTGGGCGTGTCACAAAGTGTCATCTCCCATGCTTGGAATTGCTATCAGACTATTGGTGCAGCCAACAGCCAACATGGTACAGGATGCGACAGAGTTTCAACCAGTGCACAGAACCGATACATCACCCTCTCATCCATCAGGAACAGGCTCCACGAATCAGGATTGTGGGCTCACCGACCAGCTATACGCATCTCCACAGGACAGACAACATGGATATGACTTGTTTTGAGAACATATAAACTGGACTCAAGCCCAGCGGAGTAGTGTACTCTTCACAAATGAGTCCAGGTGTGTCTAGACTTCACTGATGGTTGGGTTTGGGTGTGGAGGAGGCCGAATGAGCGATATTTCGATGCTACAGTTGTTGAACATGACCGATATGGCAGTGGCTCTGTCATGGTCATGCTCTGTCATGGTCATGCTCTGTCATCATGGATCATCGTGAAGGAGGAGGAGTACATTAAGGATGAAGAGTTGGAAACAAATGCACAGAAAAAACCTATACCTCTGCTGGGACACAAACATTAGGGATTAATTTTTGTCTGAATCGATACACATACTGATAAAAGAGTTAGTACCATACCTTTATTATATAAAATTATAAA
>WURV02034345.1:0-18378 GCA_011762755.2 Epimenia babai | reverse complement strand
CATTTAGCTAATCTGTATGTTTTGTGTAATTGTAGTAGATTGTTAAGAGTCACATTTAGCTAATCTGTATGTTTTGTGTAATTGTAGTAGATTGTTAAGAGTCACATTTAGCTAATCTGTATGTTTTGTATAATTTTCAGCACCGGATTTACTTTTGGAAATCTTGGTACGTACGTTATGCTCATGCTGTATTGCTATATGTTTCAAATAAAGTCTCAAATGAATTTATGTATAATGATTTATGTTTTTATATGGAATGAAATGAAATTTATTTGATTAAAGTCTACTTATTAGCAGGGCTGTCAAATACACTACATGAAACAATAGCCTAATGCTCTTAGACTATAATGTAATTACCTAAATTATATAAAATTACCACAGAACACTATACAGGTAATACAGATCAATGTTAGATTATATCACAGCTCTATGATTTGACACATTTTATAGTCAGTGTGTTGTTCAGTATATTGTCATCCAAGAAATGGGAGATAATTTTTATATAAGAAATCTCAAAAACCATTTGTAATAGCTGCGCAGTTCGGCAAAATGTTCCGTAGGCGGTCTCCCTTAGATATGTTGAAGGTATCGCAATTTTAACACAGGGAGGTAATTTCCGCGAATTTATGATCTTTCAAAATTGTGAAATTTAATATTAATTTCCATTCATTTCACTTATGCGATTGTAATGGTAAGTCACGTTGTTACAACCAAAATACTTTTTCATGCCTATTTACAGATGTAAAAGGATAGACCAGTGATGATGAATTAATTTTTGAGTGGTGCATAAGATTTTATTTAGTGTGTAATCTTTAGTTATGTTGATATTATGGTAATTAATTTTTGACTCACCAATTTTAATTGGAATATTCTAGTACATGTATTAAAATATCAGATTCTATTATGTTTGTACTATTATGGATGAATTAGGAATGGATAATACATGATGAAATATTGTTAAAATTTGTTTTGATTGAATGTTTGAAGCAGCCCCGGCAACGACACAGTCATCAAGCGGTCTCACATTTGGCTCTCTTGGAACTGGAACTGCTCCATTGGGTAGTTTTGGTACTTCCACAATTACTACTGCTTCAACCGGGTTTACTTTCGGAAAACCAGGTTAGTCACTGCATATTTTGCGCAATTCAATTAGAAACTAGCATTTACACATATCTTCTACTGCAGGCCTGTCTGCTGGGAGTCTACGAGCCAAATTTGGCCTTGGCATGTCTAATTCAGTTCGCAGTCTCTGCTCAATCCAAAAAATTCACGAGTGTATTAGTGAGCATAGTTGACATTGGGATGTTTCTATTGTGATACTCGCTCACATGCCACCATTGTCTTCTATTGGTATTTATCCTATTTGTGGAATTATAATACAAATTGTTTAAAATGCATGTAATACAAATGATACAAACAAGTTATTTAAGTTGTGAGCTCTGTGAGCTTTACTCTTGCGACTTCGTCCGTCCGTACGATGTTAACATATTTTTTCAAAATCTTCTCAAAAACGGCTCGGCCCAAGGCTCTACAATTTGACATATCCTTGGGTTGTCTCAATCTAAATTGTTCGGGGTATCATCATTAATTTTGTGCATTTTGCCGCATTTCACTACAGTATTTCAGTACCATAGTCATCTCTTCTATCCAGACATTAGTTTATCTTATTAAAAGTGACGATCTGCAATATTTCTATTGCAGGCACAACATCTCTCTTCGGTAGCACCCTCGGACCTGCAACAACCACTACAACCACCAGTCTCTTTGGCTCATCTACTCTGTCTCTCGGTTTCTTGTCACATTCAACTATTCTCATTTTTTTATGATGATGATTTATCGTTATATTGTACCCAGATCCATAAACTGAACTCTAACACGCAAAATCCGGTGTTTTTGTATAGATTGAATGGGAGATATGCTTTATACAAGAAATCGAAAGAGTTCTTTCGATTTCTTGTATAAAGCATAGCTCTCATACAATCATAGAGTTGTCTGCAAGAACAAAGCTTTTGTGAATTCTCTCATCTTAGTTAATCAATGAAGTGTTAGCTTTAATTTTCATATTATACAATATGACTGACACGGTAAATCACATCTCCATGTTGAATATACAAAAATTGGCTATACTCGACCTTAATGCTTTGGTTAATTTTGTTGTGATGTTATCAGTAATGTGGGTTGATACTGGTGTTAGGTGGTGCAGCAACTAATGTAGCCAACCCATTAACTCTGGGAGGGACAGGCCTCGGTGCAGGAACAGGCTTGACGACAGGCAGCATATTCAGTCAGACTACGACTGTTGCTAATACTGGACTGGGAGGAGTGGATCCTACAGCTTCTGCTTCTGTAACCAGTGAGTGGCATAAAAACCATGTAATAGTCTGTACCTACAGTAATACATTCACACACAGATATACCAATATATATATATATATACATATACACGCCGACTTTCATTCCTTTTATTATTAATATCAAGCACCTCGTGGCAAGAATCACTGGTGATGCTCTGTTTTATGACTGGATAAATGTATTATTTCCCTGATTTATTGCGATTTATTGCCTAATCAATTTGTTGTGTTAACTACATTTGTAGACTAGCTTTGTAAAGGGCCAAGAATGGCCTAGACAAAAATTACCTTGGTAATCAGGTTATACCTACATACATACACATATACATTCATTTGGATTTTAGGTACTGGATCAAGTAATGGCAAGACAAGGTACGCATGCCTTTATAGCCATTCTACAACATCGTACTGATGATATAACATGATTCTCCCTCACTATTTCATTTCCTTATCAAAGTCTTATCAGCCTGAACGTGCTTTTGTACTTATTTTATACATTATTAGAGTCTCACATTATGTTTTAATGTGTTAATTGGCTCGCGCAAACCAGTACGCATGCTGGTGTTTATTTGCATTAATACATGAATTTGAATGTGATTGATAGTAACGAACTATTACTGAAATCGCATCATGTTAACTATTGCTTTGAAAGTGCAGTTGAATTTATTAATGAACTCAAGTGATTTGATATTGGTGTTACCAAATCATCTGTGACATCCTCATCACTACTATACATCAGTGACAACTAAGTTCCAGTTTTATGTGTGACCCTGCTTTTCCCCATTGAGTAACTCCAATGGCCCATAGTGACAACTAAGTTCCAGTTTTATGTCTGCGTCTGTTTTTCCCCATTTAGTGACTCCAAGATGGTTAAAGCTACACCATTGGATGCTATTATTGTGGAATCAGTGGAAGCATTTAAGTGAGTCTAATTTCCACCATAATACTATCAATGTACATTTCATCAGGCATTAGGCAACTAAAAAATGAGGGCAAATTTTCTTTCTAAAGTGAGTTCCGTGATTTACTTAATGACATTACATTCAAGTTCAGTAACTAGTTTGAAATTAGTTTAAATTATAGATTATAGTAGTTCAATAGGCCTGCCACCAGTTATCTCCCTATAATAACCTAAAATCATCATTATTTGTAAACACATGCAGTAATACTTTTGGATACTGCAGTGTTAGTTAGGTCCTCATCACTGAAATGTTGTCCTTAACTAGAAACGATAACTCAAACCTGTGTTATGGTATCACTGAGACCAATCAACAGTAGTATAAATAATGTAACTTGTTTTCTATAACATACCATCCATATTTTGTTTCCATTTGGGAATTCCCAATGATTTTACACATAATTATCTGGTTCATAAGATCTGAATTTTGGCATAACCCAAATTCACAGACTATTTCAATGCAGAAACTAGCGCACACCCAGAATACATTAATGTTTGCCTAAATACACCAATGCTTCCCACAGATAAACGGACGCTTCCTTCGAATACACCGATTCTTCCATTGAGTACACTGATGTGTACCACCAATGTGCCCCGAAGTTTGCCATGAATAGATCGCTGCTGGCCCAGAATACAGTATCGCTTTCCACTAATACACTGATTTGTAACCGAATACACCTACTCTTCCCGTGAATAGATCATTGTTTACCATGAATACATCAATGCGAACCAGCAATAAGCTTTCCATGAATGGATCTATGCTTACCATGAATATACTGATGAGATCCACTAATACACCGAACTTTAGCATGAATTGATCCCCGTTTACCATGAATACACCGATGAGTACCACTAAATCAATTACCATGAATATACTGATGAGATCCACTAATACACAAAAGTTTAGCATGAATTGATCCCCGTTTACCATGAATACACCGATGAGTACCACTAAATCAATTCTTACCATGAATATACTGATGAGATCCACTAATACACAAAAGTTTAGCCTGAATTGATCCCCGTTTACCATGAATACACCGATGAGTACCACTAAATCAATTCTCACCATGAATAGATCGCAATTTACAACGAATACACTGACCCTTGCCACTAATATTTTACTTACCTTGATGTACCACCTCTTTTCCCAATGGATTCTATGGACCATTTATCTGTTATAAATACATGTATACCTTATTTGAATTGTCTTAATTGGTCAATAAAATTCAGTTTTCTACATAATTAATATAGCTGTTAATGTTACTGGTGATATCTGGTGATGTTTGTGATATCTCCCATTTACGACTGTTGGTTCACGATGACCACATGCTGCTTTTCAAGGAAGCACGTGAAAGCGGAGAAAGCAGTTCAGGAGGAGATTAGTCGACTTTCGGCTAAAGATCTTCAAAAGGTCCAGGAAGACATTCAGTCGATGAAACAGTTGCTGTCCATTCTGTCATCAGGCGTGCATCGTAATGCAGTCAGTGTCGAGAAACTCAAGTTGGAGACAACACAAGTAAGTCATGATGGGAAGGTGCATGAACTTCATCATTTCATAAACTAAGATAAGAATGAGTTTATTAAGTGAAAGATATCACGCATTCAGTTCAGTATGATTGTGCCGCCTTTTCCCTTTGAAGGGCAGATTTTGTAGATTCTGCCCGAGCCATAAATAAATGTAGTGCTGATAGGATAGTTTCAGTTTTTTATTCGTGATATATTTTATTTTTCCCTTTTTTGGCAAGTATTAATTATAGAGTTGAATTCATGCTACAAATACATAAAGTGCCGAAGTCGCTCAAATTTACCGCGATCCTTAACACTCTTCCTTCTGATGTCAGATTGATAATTGATTTAATAATGTATTACAGAACCTGCAGTGTCTAAAGTGTTTACAGACTGAGTAGCATAGTTGAGCCATGTCTAATGGATTATGTATCATGCATTATTCCATATCCAAGTATAGGAGAGGGTGCTACTCCAATAAATAGTAAGCTCACAGATTAAGGGCGACACCTTTTGTTTTAGACTAACTAGTTTTATTGATCACAAGTTTTCGCATGGATACTATGCTTCATCAGCTTGTCAATAAAACCTCGTCCTTGCTTGGTGAAAGGAAGCTGCAATCATTGAGAAGTCTTTGGTTTTGATTGTGATTTGTGTCTTCACTTAATCATTGTTGACTGTTGCTGTCATGGTAACAAACTGCCAGGAGCTGAAGAATGCTGAGATGGCATTACGTACCAAAGACACACCTCCTGGCTTACAGTATGAAAACACTGCACCGACTATGTTCGTACAGTTACCCTAGATATACTTGATATTTTGTCGTTTAAATGAGTCTGTTGTCATATTAGTTACTTAGTCAAGAATAGCCAGCATTACATTTCATCAATGAGCTTCCACTGATGACAAGAATGGGTCAATATCTGCATGCTATTTTAATGCGAAATGAATTTCTAGAAAAATGTTGTCACTATGACATCGTCTTTTAATTGGTATTGTGAGCTTGAACAAAAATTTTTTATCAAGATTCCTTTTGAGATTGAAATTCTTTTGAAACTGGCATTTTATAGTAGATGAATGGGCATCTGTTTGTAGTGTACTTAGATGGACAGTTTTATAGTTTATAGTTCCATGCCATATGTATATTGTTTGTTTTATCGTTCCATTCGATATGCTTATTGTTTGTTTATGGTTCCAAACTATATGTATATTGTTTGTTTACAGTTCCATTCGATATGCATATTGTTTGTTTACATTCCCATCCGATATGCATATTGTTTGTTCACAGTTCCATTCGATATGCATATTGTTTACAATTCCTTCAATATGTATATTGTTTGTTTACAGTTCCATTCTATACGTATATTGTTTATAGTTCTATTTGATATGTCTATTGTTTCTTTTATAGTTTCATATCATATGTTTATTGTTTGTTCATAGTGCCATCGATTATGCACCTATTTTATATGTAGCGTGACCATTTGCGCACTCCTTTATGCGTGTTTAATTTTCTACTCGTAGTTATTAATAGACAATTCAATGGTCATGGTTTATTGCAGATATTTCCAGAAGATGGCCGAAAGTTTTGATAACCAGATGCAAACCTACAGGAAGGAGATTGAGGTTATGGAAGGTCACCTTACCTCATTGCACCACCACGGAATGTCTCCACAAGGTACAACACTCCTCCTACGCCAGTCTTTTTAAAGCTACTTGCAGAACTTACAAAATGACAGTTTACAACCGTAGTCCATGAGGCTAGTAAAAGGCTTTGTGGGTTTTCTATTACTATTGTGCGGAGTAGGTTCAACCAAGTTATTTACCCTAATATATGGCATACTCTTGCTTATGAATTGAGTTTATGCATGATCACAGAGTTGGTGATGTTGTTACGAAAACTCCATGAGACCTTCATAGCTTTGGCTGCCCAACTTCATCAGGTCCACGAAAGGGTCAAGGTCAGTTTCAAACTATTACTAAGTATTGTGTGATAACATAAAAATTAATTATATCCACATTACAGATGTTCAGATGGGGGAAAATCTGAAATTCAGAATGTGAGAAGTCATACGCAACTGTATTATGCTAAACTTTTGCTTTGGTAGTTATCGATGGCTTCATGTGGTTTTTTGTTATCCGACAGATTTCTCGAGTAATTTATTAGCCAATTGCAGGTGCTGAAAGATCAGTATTTAAATTATCGTCGAGTGCTTCACGGCGACACAAAGAATGTGTTTGAAAGTCAGAAAGTAGTGGGTGTAGCCCCCGTGATATCGCAGCATGTGGAACGTCAGGGCCCTAGTCCTTTCACCGGTATATCAAGTGCTACTGCTGCAGCCATGGCGTCTGCTCTCACTCGCTCCCAGCAGCCAATGGGTGAGTACACGGTTCTTTCATGTTTTATGCATTCTTCTGATTGTTTGCTCTATTTTTACCTTACTTCTATCAGTTAAATGGTCTACTTGTTTGAATTATCATTTATCAAGTTTTGTTACCCGAATGATAACACTGTGTCCCATATTATACTTGATCTAAATCATGAAGTGTGTACAGGCGCACCACCAGCAGTAGGTCTCGGACAAACAGCGTCCCTGGGAACATCGGGACTGTTTGGATCAGTTACGACAACCACAGGAATGGGTAAGTAGCTCGCTCCCTTACATATCAATTACTTTGTTGGAATAGGGAATTTCTGGTTACCCAATATACAGAGCATCCAAAAAAATGCAATTTTTTTCGACAACCTACAAACGCAAAATGTAACGAATATACTTGGTATGGGTATCATTATAAAGCCCTGCTATTTCTTTTTCAAATAACCTATGAAAAATTAAAATGAATTAACATTTGTCAGATATATGGATATATTCCCGAGACAGGTCAAAATGAATAAGTTCTTTAATTAATGTCCAAAAACACGCTGGTGCGCGCACACACACACACCACAATTGGTTTCCAATTTGATTACACAGAAGACTATGGCTCTTTTGGTATGTACACAGTGTCTCAGTATGTGCATGATTTGATGCAGGATTGATTGGTACACAACCAATCACAGCTCTCGGTGGCTCTCTTTTTGGCAGCACGATGATAGGTCAGTATCAATCTGATCAACTCTTCTGTAAATGTATGCAACTTTGTTATTCTTGTTAATTACTTAAAACTATCACTTAAAACACTTAGATTTTAGTCACTGAATTTTATCCTAAACTTTTATAGTCGTGATGGTTGTTCCACTCAGCTTTATTTTCAATATTTAAACGTTATATTTATTGTTCATTAGATGATATTTATAGGGAGTGCCGCCCAGCTCGATTCTTCCTGCAGCATTGGCAACTGTTAAAACTTCATTTCAAGCAACCATCATTTCAGTTAATATTCAATGTGTTTTCTTTTATTATAAAGCACTTGATTTTTTCACTCAAGCCTGAAGGCAGCATCAAGCATGCTGCGGGAGGGATCAGGCCGTTAGTTGACCACCAATGGTATATATTTTGGCTGTGTTCTCAGTCTGCCTTTCACACACGACTTCTTCGGTTTAAATACTGTATACCTAATTTCATTTCATAACATAATTTCCATTAATTTTCATTCAGGAAGCAATGTGAACAATTCAAGCAGTTTGGGTTTTGGTGCAACGCCCAATCTGTTCGGCAGCGTCGAGAATAAACCTTTCCAGTTACAGAAACCTCCGCAAGGTGCCAAGCGTGGCAAACGGTAGAACGAGTCATTCAAGTTACGTAAACACCCACAAGATTCCAGATATGGCGAAGTTAGAAATATTTGATGAATTTATGGTTTTAGCTGTCGGTTATTGCAGGATTGGTGTAACAATTATGCCGAATAAAGTGCACAATAAAGACTGTATTTTTAAAAATACGCAAACCTTGGTAAAAACCCTGCCTTTTAATGCTTACGGGAAAGGACATACATACGGACGGATTTTTGTATGTAAATAGGCTGGAATAAATGCACTGTTCAATTTATCACTAACTGCTTATTTACAAAGTTAGGTTATACTGGTTATTTATCTCGCTGGATATGGCGATTATTAACTTCGATTATTATGGGGTGAGGCGGGGTAAATCCGTGAAATGGAAACTAAAGGTAAAGGTGAAGGCGAGGGTTTTGGTGCTACTTTATAATTAAATGTCAGTCACACGTACAACATTGCCCTGTTACATCCCCGAGATATTTTTATAATAAACCATTCCACGACAAATCTTTCTCAATATTCAAGCACGAAATTCTTGCTCATTTCCAACTACTAAAATGCCACTATACAGCCTACTCCGATCGCACACTTTGCCCTTGTGGGACGTCTTCAAATACACAAGGACACTACCAAGTGCCAAAAACCGTTTCAGATTGAGTTATGATTCTACGTTCACGAAGAGTCCGTTTTTCTTGGATATTTAAATAGTGATGGGATCAAATATTTTGTATTTTATTCAGATGAAGTATTGATTCGGTTATTATGTGATCTGTGGCACTTGCATACACAAAGCAAACCCAGATGTGATAAGCAGTGTTTCTTTCTCGGTATGTTAGTGAGTTGAGAGCATTTACATTTTGTGTACGCATTCCTGGAAACTACGTACAATGTTCCATTAACAGATGTGGCAGTTGTTAACATCTTCCCTTTAATATTTCCCCGTCAAAGCCCGCTCTCCTGATGTATTGGCTTTGTTGCCTTCAAGTGGTGATAGTGTTCGGGTTCTCCATGAGATTTTTGTTCGTTACATCAGTAAGTGATGGTGTATTTTATCGTGCTTTGAGAGATAGGCTGTGTTTGTTCCAAGTCCAACTGCACGACTCTGCCCCATCATGGAAGTTCGTTCCTCGAGTTGAGTGTCGGTAGTACTCTGCATTGAGTAGCCTTCATACTTACCTGCATACTACCATTTTGTACTGTACTGTAACAATATTTGATGTCAATTGGCTCAATTCTGCGCACATACTGCATGTATCTCAGCCATAAAAACTGCAGTTTTTGCGAGACACAGCAACATGCCTTGTCTCACCTATTCCTATAAAATATATTTATTCCTAGCTTATACCAACACTGCGGATGTGCGAATATCGTGGAAAGGTTGCATCAGCACTTAATAGCGGTCTAATACATGAGATAGCAAGGCACCTTGGTCTAATTTGGTGTTCAGAGAAGCACCGAAAGTGCTCGCAGGAACAACACCACCCATCACTATACACAGAATGCAGTCCCACATATTTTATTTCCCCCCCCCCCCCCATATCAAGGCTTTCGGCGAGCTAAAAGTAAAAGTAATGCCTATCGTAATATTCTCACATATTCTACGGGATATTGAGGTTGAATGACTATAAAATAATCATAGCTGATAGTGCATTAGAAAATCAATCCATCAGATGAGTCTTAAATGGATAATAGCCTCAAAATTCAGATAAAAGTTGTCAAAAATTATGACATTAGTCATAATTAGTCCCTTGAGTCTGGAGTTTTATGTCCACCAGATAGTTACCTACAATGACTGTAATGTTTTTATTGTTTTCAGAATAATCTTTATTTCATCATAAAATTGTGACCAATAGGCAGAATATATGTTTCTGCAGTCAAACCCAAAATAAAACCCAACTAATAGACAAGGTATATGATCTCATAGTTACGAGAGGGAATAAATACTTATCGTTTAGGAGCATAACAAGTGTATATACCATTATAATAGGACTAAAACTGTAACGATACTAAAATTCTCAAGTTATATACACAATTGGGAAGCAGTACGCTTTCCAATTATAGATATTGATGACAGAAATCTCAAAATAACGCAATAGTACAGTAAATAATAGCACAATTAGCTAAAATTGCATGGAAGAATGAAAGCAGATTTTACTGCATTACTCTTAGCTGAGGTACGGTATGGTAGAGCACCTGACTGGTTACCTGGGGGGGCGTGGGTTCTGTACATTTGTCGCTAGTTATTTATAGAAGCACAAAGTTACCCCATTAATGTTGCATTGTATGGTATGACATTGTATTTGTGAGCAGTATCTCGGTATCTAATCTCTCAATATCTAGACTCTAGATTCTAGAGCAAAATGATACGATGGTGTTAGCTCCCTTGGCATCGTTCACGTCGACTGTCGGTCAATGGCAGCTTGCTCAATGACAGGCAGCAACAACTGGAAGGCGTCATGGATGTATGTGCTGCTATTGCTCGCCTACAAAACCATTGATACCACCAATAAAGCCATTTGGAGAATTGGGAGTCCACCCGTAAACTAAACAACTCTCACATCGATATACTTTGAGGCTCTTGTAAGTGTGGGATAATAGACCCCTAGTGTAAAATAATATTACTGAACAGTGGCAACGATTGATCTTACTAATATATCAGCAGGTATCGCAATGTGTATTAAATGAAAAATAAAATCAACAACAGGCCAATGAGGTCCCAAGATGCTCACTAAAAAAAAAAAGAGGTAAAAAGATAAAACAAGAGTCCAAGGGGGCCATATTGGTATTATAAGGAGAAGACAACAAGGAGACTGCCTGACACCAAAAACAAGAGGCCAAAGAGACCTGAAAATACCCATTACGACACCGAAACAATAAAATAGACTTGGGAAAAACCTTGGCTGAAATCACATTTAACTGCCAAAATAGTGATGCCTTACACTAATCTAAATGAGACCTACACAGACATCTGCCAAAAAAACTTCGCTGCATTGAGAGGATATGGAGATCAAGACATTCAAATAGAAAGTCGATAG
Organism: Epimenia babai; assembly: GCA_011762755.2. Taxonomy (NCBI): domain Eukaryota; kingdom Metazoa; phylum Mollusca; class Solenogastres; order Cavibelonia; family Epimeniidae; genus Epimenia; species Epimenia babai. The sequence continues at coordinate 6,810 of WURV02034345.1, read as the reverse complement.
AAATAGAAATTACCCCCCCACTCCTTTGCTCCCATGACGAGATTCTTAACAAGTCTAAAGGAAACCAACCTCCAAGGACAATATCTGCCAAATTGCAGACGGATAACCGGTTCTTGTGAAAAAATTCTTAAATGAAAAATACGAATGGCAGAAGTTACCTCCCCTTGCTGCAATGATGATACCATTAACAAACCCAAAAGAGACCCACCCTAGGACAATATCTGCCAAATGGCAGAGCTCTGCGATAAGCAGTTCTTGAGATCATTTTTTATAAAAAACCTTACATCAGATGGATGGACGGATGACGGAAAAACTTGTCGGAAAAGCTCACCGAGCCTATGCTCAGGTGAGCTAATAAAAGTAGAACAGGGACCAAAATTATGTCCCTTTTGTTGAGATGACTGATATCTCCATTAACAATTTCAGTTATCGATGGTAAATGGCAAACTGCTCAGAAAAAAGTTATAGAGAATTTCAAAACATACCTTTTAGAATTTTTGCTAAATGGCGAGCATCTACAATAATTGGTGTTGAAGATTTCTTTGTTGGATGGACGATTTGAGTAGAATTAATCATAACATCCTACTAGAGTAACATATCTACAGTATGATGATTACCTCTAGGTAGACCATGGTCATGAGTGGATGGATAAGATCACTGTCCGAACTCTCTGCCTATACACAAACGAAGTGTACATTGTCAGCGAAAAAAAGGCCAACTGCCGATGAGAATAGTACATAAAAGATGTATGAGTAGGACTACAAAGAAAGTAAGAATAAGAGGTGAGAAAAATGCAAGGGTAACGCCTTTTGAGACTAATAGAATTTATTCGTAACCAAGCTTTCGCGTATATGTAATATGCTTCTTCAGGCTTATTGAATAAAATTCAATTTAAGTAAATGATTTTGTGTTAAAAAGAGAACCACTCAGCGATGAATGATGTATGCCATTAGTTAAAGTAATTCCCGCGTTGATCCTGGTGAAGATACTGATTAGTAGTTTCTGTCTACGATAAATTAAAACTATGATAAAATTAATGTCTGTGACGCAATTCAAGGTTAACACAAACTTTTTTCTATCCCTGATACTTTGACAAATGAAGATTCAAGGTTAACACACACTTTGTCTAGAAGAGACCAACCCAAGGACAATATGGCCAAATAGCAGACGTCTGCAATAAGCAGTACTTGAGATTTTTTTAAGAAAATGTTAACATCAGATGAATGGACGGACCACGGACAATCCCCAATCGGTAAAGCTCACCGAGCAGAAGCTCAGGTGAGCTAATAATGTAAATTTGTTGTGACGGCGCGCTTATAATAAAGGGGATATCACTAAGGCGCCCAATTGCAATAATAAAATCGTGCAATACATCAATAAACCTAAAGAAGCATACAATTGATGGAAATAAGTAGACAATGGGTGGCACACAGTTGGTTAATTGAAAATGTAAAATGTCTTAATAGAGATAACGTGATTAGGAATTGTGATGATGATACTACCGGCAGATGATAGTTGGCGTTAGTTGGGTATTTTGCGTAAAAATATGTATGGCACTCAGTGAGTTAATTAAAAATGTAAAAAATATAAAATGTGTTGTGTTAATAGAGATAACATGATGAGGAATTGTGATCATAATGATACTACTGGCAGACGATAGTTGGTATTAGCCTTTACTTGGGTATTTTATAAGTAAAAATGCCTCATTAAAAAGATATGTTTTCGATTGTGATTTGAAACAGTTTAGGGAAGTGCACTGGTGTAGTGATTGTGGGAGTTTGTTCTATGTGGAGGCAGCCATGGAGAAACTACAGGCGCCCGTGGTAACTATCTTGGTTTTTGGTATGACTAGTGTGATCTGATTGGCTGTGCGAGACGATGGGTCGGGTTGATTTGTGAATAATGATCAGGTCAGATAAATATGTCGGAGCAAGGTTATTTAGGGCATGTACACAAGAAGAATTTTGTAAGTTATGCGTTGTTTGATTGGAAGCCACTGAAGATTGATCAGAGAAGGGGTGATATGCTCTAATTTGTGGATTCTGGTTATGAGCCGAGCTGCGGAATTATGAGCGTGTTATTTCTGAAGAACGAACTTCGGAATGTTGTATAGGAGGGCATTGGCATTATCTAAGCGTGACGTGACATGTAATATGCTTCTTCGGGCTTATCGAATGAAATTAATATTAGAATTTATGAATAAATTCACCAATGAGCAGTGCTCCTTAGTGGTTTTGTAGGATTAATATATGTACACTATGTACATATATGTAAACTATGTACATAAGGCATCTCCACATAATTAATCATGACAATAATATTCAATTACAAATTAATGATTCTAAATGATTCTAGATTTAAATGATGGCATATGCCGACATAAAATATAAAAAACTAACAGCTATGAGAGAAAGGCATTTGTTGAATCTGATCGAAAGAATGTTCACTTCAGTGCACAGGACCCTTGTCAGGCTGAAATATTACTATTTTATAGAACTTTGTATCATATAAAACAGTTGTCATGATGGTGGTGTCTTGTGTGAACAGGAATGATGCTTGATTAATCAAAGCTACTCAAAAAGATCTTTGTATATAATATATATTTTCAAAATATGTGCATTTGTTAGAAATACTGTATTATATCCAATGGTTAAGATCTCGGTGCAAAGTCATTTTCTCGCTTAGAAATAGCTACAACTGGAATGGGGTCCATTAACAAAAAAGACTAAAATTTTACTTGTCCGGAATGATTTGTATGGACACTATCTATGTTAACAACATAAGCATTTCGAGGCCAGTATCTATCTGTGACAGTTGAAATAGAGAGGGCAAGGTTTTAAAGGAAAAAGGCGAGGTTTCGGTGCTACTAATTAAGTGTCAGTCCCACGTACAGCATTGCCTTAGTACACACCAAAGATATTTTATAACAACCCATCTCACAACAAACCCTTCTCACTATTTGAGCACAAAAGATTCTGCTCATTTCCTGTTGTAGAAAGCGCAGAAAAAATCCTGCGCTGGTTCGAACTCGCAACCTCTCGCATGAAACGCAGCGTTTTAAACTACTGCACCACTGGCGTCGACGAAGGTTTCTAGTTTATTGATGTTAGTAACAACCCCCCCTTCTTATGTACAATTCTGATTGCCTCATTATGCAGACATGGGCAGGGGAGAAATAATTTCTCGTGAATGAGAATACGAAATTGCTTACATGAAGAGCCATGTTTTCACGCACTGATTATACATTCCATCATTTATTCTGCTCAACACCTGTAAATCTACTTCCGGCGATGTCCAGCTTGCCATTTCAGTTTATTGTATATCAAGTCAGGTATCTATCAATTTACCTTAGCCAGCCAATTAACCTTAGTTAAGTCCGCATTATGAGACAAGCTTCTCCACAAACCTAGCGAGGTTGTTGGCGAGCTGTACAACATTTTGAATATCACCCTTTCGTAGGAGAATCTGCTCAGCGATTTTTTGAAACTGTTCCATTGACATGGCTGTCAGTTCTGCCAACGATCTCACAGCCATCATCTGTGTGTCCTGCATTCAAACATTGTTATATGACAAACTAGATAGACATACCTTTTTGTTGTATTTAACAACCTGTTATGGAACAAGTGAATTATATGGGTATTGTTTTTTTGTGCTTAGGTTTTGGAAAATAACTCTGAATATTTTTATGAAAGATTACTATTAGTGTTCTACTGTGTATTTTATTAGTTGATTAGCATTGATTGACCATGCCACGCATAAGTTCACACCTGATACATATTTCAACATATTTTTAGTGAACTACTCAAAATACCAATTTTGTTCTACAGTATATATTAAATGTATATAAGCATATAGGAGTGTAAATATGCCTTAGGATATTCAATATCTATTCAATAACTATGTTAATAGATTCTTAATAAATACAAAAACAAATGATTCTGATTCCAGTACTAATTTAAATGTATATCATGTCTATATTGTGTTAAATAAAATATAAAAAGGGATAAAATAAAATCATCAGCAAAATCAACAACTATGAATCACGCTCGAGGTTCCTTTTACCCTTGTACCTAACTTTGGCAATCGTGCTTTGTACGCTGCCGCACTCACCTTATGTCATACCCAGTTAACAACAGTGGTGATATCAAATTTAAAAGTAAACTCGAAACACTTTTTTAACATCACTTCCAGCAAATAATAAACCAAGAAATTTTTTGCTATCTGTTAATCAAAAATATCTATATGTTTAGAAAAAGGAAAAGACTGTATGAGACTAACAAGAGTTTATCGATAATATATCGCAATATATATACTCTACAGGAAGATAATAGTGGATAATAGGCATCAAAACACTCATTCAGATATAAAAACAAAAGGCCAAAGAGACCTAACAACATGTTTCTGGAACATTAAAAACATTTAGAAAATTGAAGCTTGTTGAGAAAATTTACATACAGTAACATTACACATCAGAAGAAATTACCTCCCCATGGTCTGATGATGATATGCTTAACACATCTAAATGGGACTAACCCAAGGATAATCTGCCAATTTGCCGAGATCTGCGACACGCAGCTCTTGAGATTTTTAAGTAAAAATATACACATCTCTAGAAGTTACTTCCCCTTGGTCAGATAATGAGAAGCTAAACAAATCTAAAGGAGACCAACTCTAGGAATATTTGCCAAATGGCAAAGCTCTACAATAAATGGTTGTTGAGAAGATTTTTCTAAGAATATGTTAACATTGGACGGAGGATGGACAAAGTTCTATGAGAAAAGCTCACTGAGCACAAGCTCAGGTGAGTTAACACGTTCGCCGCTGACTATTAGTATACTCGTACATAGGGAGGCGATGTGTGGTGCCAATACGAGTATTCTTATAGCTCACGGCGATGTTTTGTATCACATACCCGATCTATTATTATGCTTAAACACATACATAAAAGGTCACTGACATATATAAAGGCATCTACTGTGTTGTCATTATGAAGGATGGGCTGGTAATCGTATATTTTTTATTTTTCAATAGTGGCAAATCGAGTTATAGCATTGGATGACGGTGCTGATTACATGAATACTCATGTACAAGATTTTTCATGGCCGGCATACGCGAATGAAATTATACACACCAGTCCCATTGATGAGAATGCTCGTTTTCGATCTACACTTAAAATCAACCCAGACCATACAGTATAGTAAAAGCACAAACCTTGGCTTGGGATGCATGGTTAGGCTCATAGGGCTCCTTGAGATGAAACTCATCCAGCCACGATCGAATACGTGAATGGCTCTGTAACAACATAGTCACATGGTCAATGTAAGACAAGTTTCTACACGGGATCAGTAGCGCTCAATGCAGCTTGTAATAGTGTAACAATGTAATATGGACTCAACAACAAAACAACAAAAATCAAAGTGTATATGCTACGACAATTTAAAGGAGGGATGAGCAATTGAAGTAGCACACAACTCACCAGAATAGGCTTGTTTGGAATAGCATATAACTTACCAGAGTAGGCTTGTTTGGAGTAGCATATAACTTACCAGTAGGCTTGTTTGGAATAGCATATAACTTACTGGAGCGAGATATCAGCGGTATCATATAGCTTACAGGAGTGAAATTTTTGGGAACACCATATAACTTACTAAAGTTTTTTTAGTGCAGCACTTAACTAAATGACTGGAGTGAGCTTGTTTAAAGTAGTGTCTGACGGGAGTGATCTTGTTTAGAGTATTGTGTGACTGGAGTAAGCTTGTTTTGCATAGAACATAACTCACTGAAGTGAGCACATTTGAGGTAGCACCTAACTTACTCGAGTATCAGCACATAAACAACTTAACGGTATTAGCTGTTTGAAGTATCACATATCTTACTGGAGTGAGCTTGTTTGGAGTAGCCAGTTGTAGACAAGATAAATGGTCAGTCACGAGCTGAATAAAGTTGTGGTCTTTATCCTCATCTGTAAGAATGAGAATGATCTCGAGTCCAGAATCAGTTAGCGTGATTAATATCCTTTACACAATGTCCAAATATTACGTTGGAGCGTAATTATTCCAGAGTGTTCAAAAAGCGATGCTCATTAATACAGATAATCAGCTGATATAGTTAATTGTTAAGATTCACACACAGGTATGGGTGATAACCAATTTGAGTTATGTACATTTTTACAATATTTCTGATCTTCACGAGTAACATCATGCTCAATACATTACCGAAGTCTACTAGTACCACTACTATTCCAGCCACATCCCACCAGTCTACTTCCTCACCCTTAATAGCATACTAATTGATTCACAAACCACCACCCCGCTCCCCATCGAAATCATTACCATATCCTCAGGCTATTACCGAATACTCAGTGCCACTCCCCCATCTTCACCCCACTAGTCTACTGAAGCATCTTCATCCCATGCCGTTCACTAACTCTCATTCCCACCTCTACTAGTTTTGTATCTCCTCACCCCACTGGAAAACTATCCCATCCATAAGCCCACTCCATAATCCTGACACTCACTATTCCAGTACCTCTTACTCTCCCCACGAGTCAACTATTCTATTCTCAGCCCGTGAGTGCACCACCTTCTTACTACACTCTCCACAATCACTCCCAGACATCCCATACTAGATGATTAAACCCAATCAGTCCTAGACATCCCATACTAGATGATTAAACCTAATCACTCCCAGACATCCCATACTAGATGATTAAACCCAATCACTCCCAGACATCCCATACTAGATGATTAAACCCTATCACTCCCAGACATCCCATACTAGATGATTAAACCCAATCACTCCCAGACATCC
>WURV02034234.1:0-22662 GCA_011762755.2 Epimenia babai | reverse complement strand
CCTACTGTTGCAGATACTGTTTACAACAGAACTCGGCCTACTGTTGCAGATACTGTTTACAACAGAACTAGGCCTACAGTTGCAGATACTGTGGCAGATACTGTTATCATGCAGATCAGCCATTTTTTATTGATCCAATATTCCCATTATTTATTTTTCATTTTAAATGAAAATTGTTGTTACTTTTTATGCTTATAGAGCATAAATGTCATTTTCTTTATTAGTATGTTCGTAATGGTGATTTGGGTGACAAAACATTTCATACAGTGTAAAGTTTTTATAAAGAGTCCTACTCAAAATGCACTATGCCCGCTTATGAAATAGTTAGCTTGCAAAAAATTGTTGTGGATAGTAGTACCACCAGATAATGAAAGATCGCTCTATGTTGGCAGTAACTGTTGGCAGTCTTATTCCCAGATAATGCCCTATCTACAGTCACTTTTGAATTATCACAATAAAATCATTGCCATTATCATTTATGTGTGTCATTAAGATTTTTTTATATAACATGCCTCATGCGTATGTGGGCGTAGTCAGTAGTGTTTTACTACTGGGAAAAATAGCTGTTAATCCACATCAGCAAACGCAGTCAAAGATGTGAATGGAATTTTGAAAAGTCCTTAAAAATTTGCTTGACCTTTAGAGACAGTTACGGTCATCGAACGTCACTACAGATCTATTTCGAAGTTCTCTATCTAGAAATTATCATTGTTTTATTCACGTTTAAAAATGCCATGTAAAAAAACTTTTAGGTACTCACTAAAATCTAAAGACAAAATTCAATCGGCAGAGAATCAGGCCTGAGATGAGAAATCAAATGTGGTATTCGTAAGTGGTAAAAATTATAAATCGGTAAATTCATGCGAAAAAGTAACACATGCTGTTAAATTTGATTACTGTTGTAATTTTATTAATTTATGATTTATCTAGTAATGTGATAAAATGAAACAAGGTGAAAAATGGTTATCTACCACCGTAGCCAGTAGCCATTGTCCAGCAGTGGACAATAACAGCCCACATGATTAGTTTGTAATTAAAAGTCATAACACATTTATATTACACCATATAGACAAATAATGTCAACAACAATAACTGTCCATTTACAGTAAGTTATTATAGATAAATATTAAATAAATAATGCGCACAATTTCTATACAATGTAATATCTACAAGTTGTGTATTACACAAATATTATGTAGTAAATAAAACAATTATCGCGTAGTTGCACTTTTATGATTGACATTTTCGGTGCAACCCAGTCAGCCAATAATATAATCACATCTGTTATTCAATTACTTATTCGCCTGCTTCGTAAGTCAATCAATCAATGCCATTTGCACACTGCAGCAAATTTGAGTGAGTTTTTAAATTGTTTTGTACCAATCGAATAGTAGACAGACAGTATAATTATGCAATATTGAACTTCACGTATCTAATATGAAGATCACTAGTTTTTTTCATAATAATTTCTACTCACTAAACTATTTACCACCAACTCACCACAGCGATTAAACACTAAATAGCTGGTCAATAAGAAGCACTACATTTGATTTTATTTTTGCAACATCAAACGACATGATTCGTACATAAAAGTGAATTAATGCAGATCACTGTACAATGAAGTCGTGAATTAATGCAGATCACTATACAATGAATTCGTGAAAAAATGCAGATCACTGTACAATGAAGTGGTGAATTAATGCTGCTGATTTGGGATGGGCCAGAAATTAATGAAATCTGTAAGATAATGGAATAGCAGAAGGAGCAGTATGGTTTTGATATTAACGAACTAAAATTTTATATCATGACTTAATCAAGGTGATCTAAATTTAATAAAACCAAATACCTACAAAACCCGAATATATTTTAATGACACAACGATTGTAAGCATTTTCGAAAGCATAAAAACAATGAAAGTAAGTAGTGGTAAATGCTAGTGAATAGTGAAAGTAAACCCCAGAAAAGATAAATGCTATTGAGGGTAAACAACTGTAACTATCTGATTTGGTTTTGTACTTGATCATTGATATTTTCAATCACTGAAACTACAAGCCGTGACACACCACAATAAAACAAACATTGGAAGGGTTTTAGTAACGTAACAAGTCTTATAATGGGTGTATATAAATTAACAATCTAAGGTAACATAAGGTAACAAACAGCGATGTAACAATTGAAAAATCATCTTGACATTTGTCGTGATATGGCAAGAAAAAAATCAACCTATAAATACATAATAGTTTTTAACATGGAAACTGATAATGAACAGTGCGAAGAATTGCTATAAGGTTTACAGAATCTGATAATACAATAGTTACCTGGAGTTATGTATTGACAGTTCTTATTGAGGAATATGTAAAAGATTTTCTTAGCATACTTCAGGGATAAAGGCATCGAGAAATTTGATTATATATGATGAAATAGAGGACAGGATTATTGCACTGTCGTGTTGACTAGGACATAGATGAGACGATAGCAATAGTTGAGAGAATCTGACACAATATTTGACTAAGACGCTGAATTTGAGCATGGCAACCGTTACTGATAACAGAATTGTTACTTAATAGTTTATGACTTAATAGTTTATGACTGCTCAGAATATAACATTGATGCATGTATTTGAAGTGTCGTTGGTAAAAGATGTTTTACGAAATAGCAATTAACATGAAATATTTAACGTTCATCATGCATAATTGAAGAGTCTTTTAGAATACTGTAGTTCTTAATTAAAGCATAGAGATGTGGGTTGCCGTGTTGGCCATGTCGTAAATACGTAAATACAAAGGTTTGTTGACAAACTATATAGGGATTAACACAAGCTTTTGTGTATCAAGTATCCTTCATCAGGTGCAATGAGTAGTGTTAGTAGTGAGTAGATTGCACCTGATGAAAGTATACTTGATATACAAAAGCTTGTATTAATCCTTAGATAGTTAGTCAACAAGGTGTTACCTTTGTATTTTCCCATCGATTAAAGCAGAGTTCAGGATTGGTTCAAAGGCTGTAGAGAGTAGAAACAAATAGAGAAAGGGGTTTGGAGTTAGTTTACTGATTTTCATGAATGACTTCCTCCCTGGCAGCTCAATTGTACATTGGTATCCCAAAAAATCAGTCATAGAAATTCAGTCGCCATCTCATTGTATAAAATGTAGTATCTTAAATAACAACTTAGATTAATACTAATGAACATAGTGGGGCAATGAAACTTTAATACGCAAATGTTTTTTATAGAAATTTCCAAAGTTCATTCATTTTAAATGCTTTTAATTCGAATGAAGCAACATTTTTTTCATTTGCTGATGGACCCAAAACGAATTGTAAATGACCAGCTGACCATTAAGTTTAGTTAGTCACGAGGGTGGTATGCTTAGTAAGTAACGAAGGTCGTACACACAAAACAAGAAACAATAACAGCTGTTAGCATTCAACAGAAACTTCTTCAGAGTATTTCATAATGCAATATTCATCACAATGGAAATGGTTGCTAAACGAATATGATATAAGGTAATAAATGATGTTATTATCACTTATATACCACGTCACACACAGCTTATAGTCGAGTCTCATTGCTACAAATAGATGCCAGGAAAAATCCACTCTTATATTTGAGTTGATTTATGTCAAATGTAGCTACAAACAGAACATAGAATAATTATGTAGTATGTGATTAATTTTTACAGTCACTAGCGACAAGTCATCATTGTTGTCTTACTGCTGAAGCCAAAGATAGTAGAATTATTGTGGTAAAATTATTGAAAACATTCACTCAATCAACCCCCATAATTGTCATAAATTACAACATGACGACGGCTGCTAGAGAATGTCATCAATACAATATCCCTTTTGTGAGCCTAAAGATGGAGCCATTTCCATTATCGGCGATGTTGAATTACAAATTCATCCACAGATTCACCGATAAATGCGGCATAGTAACATCCTTAGTGATGAAATATGTGGGGAGAGCCGCGTTGGCTGATGATGAATAAGGAATCGAAGGACAACACCTTTCAAGACTAACGATAATTTATTTCACAAGCTTTCAAATATAAATATTCTTTATCAAGTCATAATCACAATATTTATATACGAAAAGCTTGTGAAATAAAATATAGTCTTGAAAGGTGTGGTCCTTTGATTCCTTATTCATCCTTAGTGATGTGGGGCAAGTGTGAATTCTCAAAATATAAATGTTGTGCCAATTCACTTTAATGAAAATCTCGAAATTGAATAATACAAGCGGCTATTTATACGGTACTGCATTCATATATCTATAACTAGGAAAAATTCATAAATAATCCGTTGTAGCAACAGTTTTAGCAACATGCTACGCGAATATATAATACATCTGGTTGCTATATTAGTAACACGTGAATATGTAGTATACAGCGTGGTGCCGTACAGAATACAAACGGGCCAGTAGAGAAGCTCCACAAACTAGCAGTATACGCCATCCTTTACATTATTCGGGACTAAAAACTTATTGTGGAACTGGAAAATATTCCAGAAACACTCTTTATAGTGGTAGAATCACAGATGTTACGGGTGCTAGCAACTGTTCCTAGCAACTCCCAAAGGATTCAAATATTCTTTGGCACATCTCAAAAGCAATGCTTTCGCTTACGTATGTATCGATGCTACTGTATGTATTTCACAAACTCTTACGTATGTATCGATGCTACTGTATGTATTTCACAAACTCTTACGTATGTATCGATGCTACTGTATGTATTACACAAACTCTTACGTATGTATCGATGCTACTGTATGTATTACACAAACTCTTACGTATGTATTGATGCTACTGTATGTAGTTCATCAACTCTCAGTATTTTCACAGCCTTCCATTAACTACTTGATTTAACACAGACGATCTTTGCTGCGCTGATACGCTGAGATGCCATTGACGTGCCTCAACAGTTTGTTAGTAAGTAATTCACAACACGTTTGTTACAATCGCACAATCACACCTCCGTATCATTACAGTAGGGTTCCAGGTAGTCATGGCAACATTCACACTGACAAACGTACGGTAGTTTTAAACAAAGTTCGCTACGTTAGTAATCACAAGCATCACCTCGAAGATGCACGGCCAACATCTGTACTCACCGAACCACCATCAGCCCCCGTGGCTCTCCGAGGTGATCCATCTACAGGGAAAGATTTCATGTCATTCGACTCCACATCGCTCGTTTCAATAACGTGACCAGATTTTCCCGATACTAATTCATTTTTGGCGGTTTTACGTCCGAGAGTGTTACGAAATCCTTCGAAGATCCCAATGTTTTTCTTCGGCTTCGCTGAATTCGTATCAGACGATGACCCAGATGGGCTGGGAGAAGGAACCGTTCGTACTTCTGATTTCGCACCGATGATATGTGCATTGCTCGAATCAGGCGATGACTTTGGCGTTTCTTCCTCGATCGACGAATTCGTAGATGTGAGAGGGGAGTGAACTGAGCGACATTTGTCGTGACGAGAGTCGTTGTTCTTGCTGTTTGATGAATTCGCCAATGGACGTGGCTGGTTGGGGTGCGACTGTGTTTTGCGTAACATGCCTCCTTTACCCCCACTGCTAATCTCTGGCGCTGACCTGTCATACATGGATGTTATAATCAGACACATTCAATGCGTTATTTCCTATACGTTTTATCAGAAGTTGGAAAACATTGCCAAATGGTAGTTAGCTCGTTAAATAGTGAAAGACACATGCTAGAGATGCAAGCACCTCAATACAGTACTGTTTATGACAAACACATGACAGATCACAATTAGTGATTTATAAAAATCCAGCATAAAGTCTTGGCTATATATCCAGACCAGAGCGTCTCTATTTGGTCCACACTTTTATAATTGATGACTTATGATCCATAACCTGATGTTAATGGGGGCAGCCAATGTAGTTCTTTGAATAGCTGGAGAGACATGCACAGAAACCTTGAGAAACCATCAGAGGTATAGGTTTTTTTCTGTGCATTTCTCTCCAACGATCTGTAACCTATAGATCATTACTATGATATGTAATATGTAATCTCTAAGCTACAATATCAATGTTGAAAGTCACAACTTAGCCAAATTTTTTCTGAATATCTCTTTTAACTTAGACTTCGTACCTTACAATATAACTTACAATAATGCAAAACCTTTAATTCTTGGCAAATTAAGAGTCATCTGAGATAAATTACTATGACCCAAGGAACAAAGTTCCAACTAAATATGGGTGAACAAGGGTAGGTTTATACAAGATGTTTGTAAACTCTTGGTTACTCACAATTCTTTGACCAACTCTTTTGACCCACCAGATGCTGTAAAAACATATTTTACATATTACAACATAAAATACATAATGAATCACACTGCTGCAATTTATGCGGAGTCAGATGATTTACCATCGTCGCAATCTCATTCACAACAGCACAGATATTTTATATAATATTATAGTTACTTATAATCAAGAGCATGTTTCATATGCAACATAATATGATACAGTAAGGCAAGAGTTACTTTTAACAAATTTTGCTTTAATGAAAGCAACCCTCTTAAAATGATGCTGGTAAAACGATAATAATCATTAGTGAGAGTGACTGCAAAAACAAGTCTGCTTAATGTAATTACTTGCTGAAATTGATGATTCTGCATGGTAAATCAAGATCTACTTTGAGAAGCTCATCTGTACTGTAATTCTTTTTGTACTCAACTTTAAATTAATGAGGGTAGAGATATATTATGGATAAATTTATGGTCCATAGCTCTTAAGGAAAAAACTATGCCCTGAGAGAATAAATAAATCAACAAAATTCGGACACATGCAGAAAATAGTAAACAAAATATACTGACAGCATGCTAAGTCAATGAGATTAACTAAAATTGAGAAACCAAATATATTGACAACATGCCAAATTAATGAGATCGAAGCAAAAAATGGAATCAAGTACATATTTAAGAAGTACGGATAACAGTCATGGAAAATATGGAGGTTATATCATTCTGGGACCAAAATGATACCATGACACAACCAGGAACCTCTGAACTGCATAGATGTACTGCAATGAGAAAATGTAGCTAAAACAAATCTTGATGAATTCCAGGTCTTCTACTCCTGCCAATATTCAACATACACCGAGTCACTCTCGATAAAAACTAGCAAAAAAACAGGGGCAGGTAAGTTTCATGTAGCAAAAAAAGGGGAATGTGAAGAGGGGATTGGGATGCAAAATAAAGTTGGTGATTTGCCTGGATGAAGAAAGATGGGGATATCTAATATTTGCGCCGCATTCCAACAAATTACACTCCATAAACATGAAGGGGGCAATAGAGAGATTGGTTCGTGAAAAATTCTCATAAGCAATACGTAGCAAGCCGAATTAGAAAGCGGCAGGAAGACAGAATATACGTATGAATCGAATGTAGACGAGTAATAATTGTTACGGAAAAAAGTTCAATACTGAATTGATCTGCATATTGACCGACTGGTTCTACATCAATATACATTCTTCGCAAGTCGAAGAAAATGACACATCTACAACCATCTAGGGAAGTGCTTGGCTTAAACTTGGTATAAAATCAAGGTACGTTACATTTCCACTGTCCAGTACGTATCAAAGACTCGCTTCATTTATCACTTATTTCTGCCTATGTGTTTTATGACAACTCATCTAACACATGCCAACAAAAGGTGGGAGATCATTAGTTACTACTTATATCACTGCTTCAAGACTGACCATGCAATTATGTCCCTCAATCACATTCGTGCATCAGGTACAAAAGGCCAACCTATCTTATCAACAGCTATGAATAAAAAAATTAAATTTACATTCAGTCATCATATGTTAAATTACTTATATATCTTTATTACTTATATATCTACTTATTATAATTGCTCATGTTGGCATCACGGAATCCTGCATTATGAGGATAACAACTCTGTTGAAAGCATAGCTGTGTAATTGTCACTTTAAAATCAACTACCAGTAAATAGATGAATATAATATTAGTATTGTGTTAAATATTTCGTATTTTGTTTGATAGTCAGCTCATAACGAACGTGACACAAAGTGACATTCTTAATGATTACATTCAGCGACATCATTTTCTTAAGTCTCGAGTGAAAATTTAAACCTTCATTAAGAGTTGCACGTCTTATATGTGAATCAGCAGAGCTGCAGCAGTAGGGATAAGCACCTGATATGTGAATGTAGAAGACACCAGCGGTGTAGAATGATTATAATGATCACAGCATTTGCTTAATCTCCAAAACACAATCTTGGTCCTGCCTGTCTATCTACACTCGCCGGCATCTCGTTTCTAGAAAGCAGCAATGGCAGTCACGCGCATGGCAAGCGGTACTAAAAATCAATGTGAAACCTATAAATGTAGTCATCGTAAAAACGCAACAAAACTATTATGTATTTTACACAATTCGCCGCTGTAGTTTACACAATTCGCCGCTGTATTTTACACAATCGACGCTGTATTTTACACTATTCAACGTTGTACTTTACACAATCGACGCTGTATTTTACACTATTCAACGTTGTATTTTACACAATCGACCGCTGTATTTTACACTATTCAACGCTGTATTTCACGCAATTCGCCGCTGTATTTCACACAATTCGCCACTGTATCTCACACAATTCGCCGCTGTGTATTACACAATTCGCCGCTGTATTTTACACTATTCGCCGCTGTATTTTACAAAATTCGCCGCTGTATTTTACACAATCGCCGCTGTATTTTACATAACTCGCAGCTGTATTTTACACAATCGATGCTGTATTTTACACTATTCGATGCTGTATTATACACAATTCGCCGCTGTATTTTACACAGTTCGCCGCTGTATTTTACACAATTCGCTGTCGTATACATTATATAATTTTGTTGCTGTTTTTATTATGACATACGTATGTCATTTTAGTCCATAAAATACATTTACATACTCTCTTTTATAAGTTTCTGCTTTTTCCTAGCACAGAACTTTTAGTTCAATTTAGTTCGTCAATTTAAGAAAAAAAATAATGTTGAATACTCCATTTTTGGTGGAATAAAATATCATCCATATAAACTGATTAAATAATCAACTTTTAACATACCAAAAAAGAAAGACAGACGCTTATATTCAAAAATTGATAAAAACCGATTTTACTCGACTACAAATATATCATCATCAAGCATTCAGTTATAATTTGTCTCTTCATGAAAAAATCAACATAGATAAGAGATGAGTAGGTCAGCCAATGCAACTTCACGCAATAACAAGAAAGCAAAATCTAAAAAACGTTGTTCATTAGTAGAGATGCACATTTGGCGTTATGCTAGCAACAGAGGCATTAGCCATAGAAGATAGCGAGCA
The DNA here is from genome assembly GCA_011762755.2 of Epimenia babai. NCBI lineage: Eukaryota > Metazoa > Mollusca > Solenogastres > Cavibelonia > Epimeniidae > Epimenia > Epimenia babai. Next base: position 13,310 of record WURV02034234.1, on the reverse strand, counting down.
GAGAAAATACGAGGAGAGAAAAGCAAAAGAAAGGGAAAACAGCAAAGATACAATCGTGACATAGGGCATTCTTAGGATATGTCCTGTATATCATGATATATCACCATATTTATATAACATGATATATCCAGGTATGTTAAAATACTCACACTTTTGCATTTTGTTCATATAAGCTATTGGTGATTGTAAAGCTGAAATAAAAATACATATTTCAATTGCGCAGGACAATCTACACTATAACATCCGAAAAACTCATTCTAATTTTGTAAAAATGCCCCCGGGCTAAAAAACGCCATGGAAACTGTTATAGATATCATCCTTAAGCACCATATCAGAAATAGGTAGCGCTTAACATAACCATAGTGAATGGTCTAATCAGACCATACCTGTTGCAGGGGTTTGAACCAGACGGGGTAATTTCTTTAATTAAGTCATCTCATTTTGGAGGTAAATTGTATTAACCGAATTGGTAAAATTGTTATATTGGTGATATGAAGAGAGGGGGGTATCTCCTTAGCACTGATGAGCTCGTATTGTTGTCTGTAGCCCTAAATACAGCCTAAGTAGGTTATATATGTTAGGCGATAACATTAGTTGACTAAATCGACAGACCTCTGAGGAAGTCGCCTTGCATATCGAGAATAGACTGGATCTGTGTGATCCAGTTCTCCTTCGTTTCCTCATCAGGTGTCTGGATCATGAGTTTTAGGTTAGATCCAGGTGTGCCGTCGATTAGTGTGAACTTCACTGGATCGGAGTCCGTCCGCATCGACATTTTATTTACCTGAAATAAAAAGACAAGAGTGAAACCACAAACAAGCGTATTCTCCACCTGCATCACACTCGTGCCTTGCCAAAAGAATTCATAGTCTGACATTACAAAATAATATTTCAATCGCAAAATTATTCATCACTGCCACAGTGCCTTAAATACATGACATTACAGTAAGGCGAGAACCCCCCAACCACACATATATTATTGTACGGGTCATGAAACCATTATTAAACAAGTTATGTGTTGAAAACTGCCGATCGGCAATTAAGATTATGGAAAATTCCTGAAAAAAGTCTATTAGGATCAGATAATTGTAGAAAATTCCATTTTGGATGCTAATAAGACAAAAACTAATAGTAATGATTAGTCAAATAAATACGAAAACACAAAGGTAACAAACACCTTGAGGACTAACTATATAAGGATATTGACATGGCTAACACGGCAACCCACACCTCTATAGTAAAATAAATCAAGGGAAGGTAATTGTGTACCAGTTTTTTTTTATTAAAATTCAATAATTCCTATTATTTAAGTGCCAGCTATAACATCATAGAAACCTATTTCTTTTGAATCTATTCTTAATTTTAGCATTGAGATTAACTTTCAAAAACGTATGAGCTGACACAAGGGTAGACAATTTCAATTTACATATAGAGTTGTAATGCAACACTGATGTTTGTGACATAGTACAAGGCGAAGACTTTGAAAAACTGCCGATATGCTGTATCAATGTTTAATAATCAAAAAACTTTAATGGAAAATTTGCTTGTTGAAATGCAAAACAAATACCTTCCTAAGACCTATCTTACCTTTGTTACATTACTCCACACATTTTTATAATGATACTGTGACTATCTCTTGAAGCAAACTGGTAATATAAAGCTCAGCTATATAAAGACGTAAATTCCAGTCAATATTGGTAAAGCATGTGACTGGTATTCCATTCTTTACACAAATACAAAGTAAGTCCTATATGAGAAACTACAGTGACAAAATATACTTTCAGTTGAAGTATGTAACATAGTAGTATTTCTTCGTATAAAAAGAATTTTTCGGTTGAATGTCAGCTCTTCACTCATCTCCAGCACTGACATCTTGTCATAAGCAAACGGCTGATAAATCTAATGTAACTGCCCCATGTGTCTAACTGAAATCGCAAAAGCTTCGTATGAATGAACTGGTTTACATCGATGCTTAGTACATAATTATTAATTCATTATTTAAGCTAAAAGCACTTAAATTTTGATAGTTGAGAGAGTGATTAAAATGCAAAATTTTAAGAGTATAAAATTACATTATATAATATTTTATTGGTAGTCGGGTCTACAAAAATGTATGTGATACAAACTTTGATGCTATGTTTGAAGATGTAGCCAGGGTTGGAAAGGTTGCCTTTTCTGCGCTCCAACATCTCACTAAAAATGACCGTCTGCTCAAACAGGAATACACGTCTCTCTTTGAACTTGAGCTCACCCTTGATGCCAGGAGTGATTTCCGCTACCATAACAGTGTCCTGAATACAAACCAGCATTCGGATTGATTCGCTAGATATTATCTAACAGAATCGCACAACTGACTGTAAACGATAGAGTCATTGTTGATAATTTTATAGAAAGAAGATTAATATCAAACAGAGGAAACGAATAAGTAACTAAGACATATATATGAGAAAAGGCTACATAGGCCTCGTGAATAATAACCACAACCGTATTGTTTCTGAAATGTTTAGTAACTGCAGGAAATACGCTAGCAATAGCTTTCTTGAGTTGTAGTACACAAGCAACAAATGCTACAATCTCAAATCTCAATGACAGCAACAAATGCCAGTAGTGCCACTTATCTGCTCGCGGATATTTGGCAAATTTGACATTTCCAAATTAAATAAACTGCCAGGATTCTCACATAAACGGTTTACATAATCAAAGTAATGTGTTTGTACCAATATACTGGGTATGCTAGTCGAGTGTGTTTTGTTTGTATATAATTGCGTTGTGATTGTCTATGTCCTATAAAGACTAAAATGAAAAATAACCAGAATAAAGGTCACACCTTATTACTTTTTGGAGGACTGAAGACCATATTCTAATGATCCAGAAGAAAAGGTATATACCAAAAGCTCTAAATTCACCAAGGATAAAAAAGTGACTAATGAATAACGAAACCCCAAACATGCAAACTGTTTCATCTATAAAATGTATTTAGAGTAGCTTGCCAAATACAACAGGTAATTGCAGAAGATACCTTTGTCAGCATGGCACTTACATTTTTCCCAGTGTATGTTCACCTATGTGGCCTATGTCACCTAAAGAATTACACAGGTGTGTATGGCTAACATTGACCAAAGCAACCAGAGCAATTGGAATTAAGTATCTTGCCCAAAGATACAATAAAAAATGGTCTTGCCTGGGATATCTCTCTCACGTATCTGACTAATGAAACCATGATATACGTTCATTATGTCATGATGTCAGTCATATCACTACAACAGTCAGTTAATATGCTTCAACCACCCTGCCCATCACCCACCACACATGACAGCTTCATCTAACGGTAGCCTAGTACTGTATGGTATTGCCTGGGATATCTCTCTCACGTATCTGACTAATGAAACCATGATATACGTTCATTATGTCATTATGTCAGTCATATCACTACAACAGTCAGTTAATATGCTTCAACCATCCTGCCCTTCACCCACCACACATGACAGCTTCATCTAACGGTAGCCTAGTACTGTATATTTTATTGACATTCCCATGTATGTCCCCGCTTCATATAGGTTTCATGTACAAATAACATCATATTTGCCACAATATTGCTTTAGGAGTCAATCATTTGATATGATAGTGTACACAGGCAAATTAAAATCTTATAGATCTATGAATAATGCATGCTATAAATATCGCCTTTATAATGAAGCTTATAAAATATACAGCGATGCGATGCGGAAAATACAAAAACGATAAAATTGTAAGAATACATTTCTCGCAGCTGCAGCAGCCCCGAGATATCGCCATTCTCATGAATGTTTGTTCACAGTAGGAATAATTAGCCTCCATAGTCCAGAGTCTATGTTCAGTAGCAGCCCTATATTCAACCCTATATTCAGTATCAGTAGAGATGTTTGTGTGGATACACACGATACGATAGTGTTGGGTGGATGTGCTCCATCCAGTTTGCTGCCATGAATGATATTGGCTATGTACTCGCAATTGGCATCAGAAATTATGTCAAATTATGTCACGATTGGAGTTCTAAGTGCTATTAGAAAAAGTGAAGTAAATTTTTACACCAATAGTGTCACAAAAAGTGTTGTGAATTTTGTCACAATTGCTATCACAAATTGTATCAAGAATAGGCGTGAGAAAAGCCTTCGCTGCTCAACTGAATATTGAATAAAAAAATGAACAAAAACCAAAAATATATAAAACTATAAACAATAAGATACAGGAGAGAATAAAAAAATGTATGGAATGATAAGGATACTCTGATGAAATATCAACATATTTTGTAGAAAAATATTGACATCGGATGGATGGACGGACGATGGACAAAGTTCACTCAAAATAGCTCACCAACACAAGCTCGGATGAGCTAAAAATAGTATCACAATTGTTGTCGCAAGTGGTGTCCCAAATAGCGTCGTGAGTTGTGACAATGTCATAAGTGGTGTCACCAATGGTATCATCGCTAGTGTCACAAATAGTCATAAACGGTGTAATAGCGTTACAGATAGTGTGATAATTATGCTCGCTGCCTACGACCCTACAGAAACGGCCATGTTATTCGCACACTTATCACAAGGAATAGATCAACATCCACCACACTCTACAGGTAGCGTTGTCATGGAGATAGAAAATCATTAGGCGTGATCAGAAGGGCGCGGCCAGGTGAACAGTCTTGCTCCGTCAATATTATATATGATATGACAGTGGCAGTGCCAAGAACATACGCTGTGCATGTAAATGGACATGAAAACAAGTCAAAAGTCTAACAACACTGTTCCCAGCCTGTTAACAAAATGTCTCTGACTTACTGTGACAATGGTAGTATGTTTACTATCAGATATGACCTTCACCCTGCGTATATATTCAAAGCTCACTTTGATGGTAGTTCCTCTTACACTCACTCCTAATTCATTGTTATGAACTTATAGTTCATTTTCATGACTTATTCATTTTATTGCTTGGATTGAATTGCAAATTCAATTCATTATTACAATACAGTATGTAAGAAATTGCACGTAAAACTATGGATGTTTTCGATATCAATTTACTACCACAGTACAGCAGAACAATGGTAGGTAGTATTTCATACAAAGTTCCATTGTTCCATTGTTTGATAACATATGCTATATTCCCTAACAGTGATATCGAAAAATGGTTTCTACGGAGAGAATGCATGACATCTTCGGCATTACGTTTCCCAATAAGTTGATGACAGAATCATACAAGTTGCTTTGTTTATATTGGGGATTTTCAACGAATACCGGTCATAATAAATGCAACATCGCGTGCCAGATCAATCGATAACACCTGCATTAACATAGTTGCCAATGTTGTGTGGGTGATATACCTTGGTCGACAGACTCGACATGGAGGACATGGAGGACATGCCTCGTCGGGTGACAACAGTTCCGTTATGTGATAAGGGGGGGTATCAGGTGCATTGCAATAGTGGTCATGAATATTTAATCTGTTGAGCCTAGAATAGTTGAAGATAAGTGGTAATTGGAATAGTGCTCCATACTACCGTAGAAAACTTTGTAATCTCATCAATGGTTAAATATTGAAAATGAATGATTTTGGAAGCCTTAGCGTATAAAAATGTATGCGATAAATCAGCGATATCACAGACAAATGACATTTACAAAACTATGAATGGAATAGTAAATTTAGTAGAAATTACTACACAAACCTGTAGTAGTAACTTCCCCTGGGCCGTGATTTTTCCCTGAAACAAAAAGAAATTATTTCCACTTTTGGGTCTTGTCTAAAAAGACATGTGTTGATGAAAATAATGAGAGACGGAATTTCAGCATAATGAAATGGTACCCGATCGAGTGAGTGGGTGGGTATATTGGGTGATTAGGTAATAAATTCCTACATTAAGGGCCACATACGGCCCATTACATAACCCCATTCACATTGTTGTGTCTTCTACTAGTTATAGGTGCCATGGCTCCCATTAGATTTCCTAGCAGGCTAAAACTCAGCGATGACGTAGGCTATTAGGCTATCTTGGACTCCTCGTCGCATCCTACAGACGGCTGTTGATGGTCACCATGCCCCAACGGAGTTTACTGGGCTATGAATCTTTTGAACGTTATGGCAGTCATGTATGTCTAACGATTCAGTTTCATTTGCAGTCAGAAAAAAGGGATGCTAGGCTCCTCAGGTGATTTTGTGCTGAAGCACTGCATCGGTGAGGTACTGTTCTATGGTCTCCTCTTCTATGCTGCACAGTTTACAGATGAGTGATTCAGCAAGACTGATTATATTTATGTGTCACCGCGGGCTGTTATGTCCAGTTTGGATCCCTTCTATAAGGTGAAGCTTCCCACCCAAACAACTATACATCCAATACAGGGGATTGCGCTATTTAAGATGGGCATGAAACTTTCCCCGTGATTTGGCAATTGGATAAAAATAATAGACAATTGGTAATTTTAGGAATTACACTAATACAATAAGGCAATAAATAGTAGAGGGGCACTGAACAGGATCGTCAAGTGTGAGGCCTGGCCTGCTCAAGTTATTGAACATTCCAGACTTATACACACGTTGTCATGTTACATGAAGGAAGCATTTATGTAATAGCGCAGTCATGCTAATACGATAATTCATGTACGGTGATTAGTGTGTTCAAATAAAGAGAACATTCCTTGTTTTATTGTTTTACGAAATTGCGACAGGCGAATGTACCGAAATACGCTGAAAACTCTGATGTTGGTTATTGATAATAGATTAATCTCGATTTATGGACGATGACACAGAGTAAACGAGAATTAGCTGTCACACAGGGTGTGCATGTTTGGCCAGATTGTATCCATGGTGATCTACTGCTTCAGTTTGTAGATGAAACTACGCATGACAAGATGCCACAACATCGCGCAGTTTAAAGTAGAAAACATTAGCTGCCACGAATAAAATGAACGTAAAACTTTATGGTGATAAAATGATATATGAAATCGCGTCATCATCGAATTCTCATCCAGAAAACCACTTTCACCGGCAAAATAATCGATGAGTGATTGTTCAAAGATAAAAGAATTTATTGAACGTGACTGAATATTCAGCTGATATAGTGCAACCTCGTGACTGTCTGCGAGGCTGGATCACGAATCGTGAGCTAATCAGTGTTACCGCAAATGTCATGTGAGCAACCTCCACACCGATGTCACCCAAACCCAATATCACTTCCCACGATCACATCGAATGTGAGAGACAGTAAACACTCATTAAATTATCATTAGGTGCAGATGATATCATCTCACACTGACGTTAACATAAGCGAGTTAGTGAATGTTTTTGATTCATCAATATCGTTCGATAGAGGCATTTAAGTAGGTCGGTAACATCTGAGACACCTCGCCCATCCACCTGGATAATCGATGTGGTAGCTACGTAACGTGTTACACCTTGTTAAAGACTGACTGATATAATGCTCCCGAACCTCTGCCCCCTACCCACCTTACTATAGCCATACCACCAGTATGTGTTCAAGTGTGGCCATTGCTCATTATACAAGTAACATGAAATTATTGATTGAAAGTCAATCGAATACAGTTGAACCTACTTTATTTAATACGGTAAAACCTTCTTGATACCATCCAGCAATTTCTAAGTCAAACAACTTTTACATTATTAATATTTGTAATGATAAAACATGAAAACATTGTTCCATCAAATATTATCACTTCAAGTGGATAGGTAACCAACATTATTACATTAAATGGTATGACTTCAAGTGGATAGGTAACCAACATTATTACATTAAATTGTATGACTTCAAGTGGATAGGTAACCAACATTATTACATCAAATGGTATGATTTCAAGTGGATAGGTAACCAACATTATTAGATTGAATGGTATGACTTCAAGTGGATAGGTAACCAACATTATTACATCAAATGGTATGACTTCAACTGGATAGGTAACCAACATTATTACATCAAATGGTATGATTTCAAGTGGATAGGTAACCAACATTATTACATCAAATATTATCACTTCTAGTGGTCAGGTAACCAACATTATTACATCAAAAGAGTATGATTTTTAAGTGGATAGATGGGAATGACCATGTAAACACAAAATAACATTTCTGTTTAAAGAAATAGCTTGCCAGAAACAACACAATAAATGGACAAAGGTCAGCAACATCGAGACGAGCGAAGGTATTTAGTATCACAAGAGACAATACTTAGTTGCAGGAACAGCCGAAACATATGGTGATGGAGGGAAAACAGAATTAGACTCACATCAAAGCCTTGCAATCTCCCGACGTTCATCATGTCATTAGCGGCTTTAGGCACAACACACATAACATTCACGGCCTTCCTCAGCTCTTCGGTATCATCTCCCGCTCTCTCTGCGTACTTGAGAATATCCTGTCGAAGCATCAAATATTCATTTTTACATCTTATAGCGATATTAACAGCCAATCACACTATCTGCGTCCTCCTCCGAGCCGGGCCTTTGCAGTGTTGCTTCACCCATACTTTTTAATTCTCTTCCATCACACATTAGAAAGTGTACACAGCTAAATAACTTTATATCCAAACTTAAAACTTTCCTTTTTCCTAGAGACTTTTGCTAAGTTGACAGTGACTTGCATCTGCTATCTTTTACCATGTTTCATCCCTTGGCCGTGTGATAGTTTTACCTGGCTTATTTTATAATGCAATACTACGTAATTTTCTTATCTGTTATATATTTCGTGTGATATTTAACACAGTTTCACTGCGTGATTTTATGTCTGACACTATGCCACTGTACGTTATAGTTTTAGTTATATTTCCTTCATCTGTGACCTTACTGTATATGTCTAATATCATTTAACAGTTTCACTGCGTGATTTTATGTCTGACACTGTGCCACTGTACGTTATAGTTTTAGTTATATTTCCTTCATCTGTGACCTTACTGTATATGTCTAATATTATTTTCAACTCACTTATTTATTACCCAGTTCGATTTTAAATTGTATTCCGTGTATTTTTAGTTAATTATAGTAATGGTAAATTTGTTAAGTGTCTGTGATAGTTATATGTTAAAAGGGGACTGTAAATCAATAAAATTTCATTTCATACATTTTACATAAGAGTTCAGTTGACTCCTTAAACCATGGTCATCCACGAAACAAAAAAAAAACATAATACGTCATTGATATCATTATCAAATTGACACTATGCGGATATGTGCGATAACTTTACCAACAGACATAAAATCTCCCACATTATAACAGAAAAAGCCCATACCTGTGAACAGATTTGGGCTTACATGAAACCCTGTGTTGTAAAGACTGTAATGCTAACTGTTGAAATAAACAGAAAGCATGGGAGAAGCCTATGGAAGACAATACTAACTTTAATAAGCAACTGGTACTTCATGATCCGTTGAACGGGTTTAATGAGTAAATCAGGCAACTGAAGGCGATGACCCAGCTTCTGTCGAATGTCCTAAAAAAATAATCAAGAATTACAGCACTTCTGTATCGTCACAAAATTAACTAACGTAAATATCAAGGCATGACATCGTGCTTACATTTATACACAGCATTTTGGTTTGCTTATAAATACAAGATTGGCAAAATGAGTTCAAGAATTCCAATTTGATAACTAACCATGAAAAGTCTGAAAAAAAAACAATAAGAAAAAGATAGAAATTCTCAAGATATAATAGGATGAAAGTTAATGCAAAAAACAGACATAATTTATTCATGATCGCTGGGTTTAAATAATCAAAACAATTTCCTCTGATTCTATGGCGACATTTTTTATATTGACCTTTACTGCATTGAGTTACCTCAAAGTATGTGTCGACATATTCAGCAACAATGTATTCCGATTTTGGCTTGTTCTCACAATACTTGACATACATGTACAAACGGCGCTCCTACAAACACACAAACAAACAAACAAATATTATAACAAACGCATATCAGGCACAAGATTAGTAGTCTTTCAGTACGAATTAATAAAAAACATTTCACGATTTCTGAAAGAATTTTTTTGTGACATTTAGCAATTGAGATATGACGCGAGACATTTCATAACTGTTTCCATGCTTAAATATAATACTGACACATACAAAGGAATAAAGTAACGCATTTATTACGCAGAATTACCTCGAAAATGGTCAGGAAAAGCATTATTCTAATTATTCTGGACCAACAAATCCTCGCAATGAGATTTTTTATGAAATAATTGACTGTCATGATTTTTATGGAGCTAGTATTTGTTTGATAAGGATTGCGAGTAGACTGCTCTAGTATGTTATTCTTGAAATTCGTTGATTTTCTTTGATCGTCACGCTGTGATGTATATATAATAACTAAGAATCCGCATTGTTAACAGCATGGATTGTTATAAGATGTGCCATAAGTTTCCAGACTAGTTTCTAAGCTAACATAATGTCACCTTATGATAGGAACATAATGTCACCTTGTGATAGGAACATAATGTCACCTTGTGATAGGAACATAATGTCACCTTGTGATACGAACATAATGTCACCTTGTGATACGAACATAATAAACAATTTTGCAGTATTAATATTTTTATGAGTATGTTTCGTCTATAAAATTATCCAGTACCGTATTGTCCCATAAGAATAATACTCACATATCGATTGAATAATGATCCCAAACGTTTTCCAGTGTCATCAACGCATTTCTCTAATTCTGCTAAAAATGTCCTGAAAAATAACACGCACGGTTATATAAATATAAAGAATGGTTTTTTAATTGTTCATGAATGGAATAGATCATAACAAATGAAAATTATATTAAGATAAGTGGGTATGGTTCGGGTATCTTAGTCACAACAAAAACATCGATTGTTGCCACGTTGCCATGTTGTACTCCCACTCCTAGCTCCATTTCCAGTGTAAACATCCGTGACAGGTGAACGATATTTAGCCATGACGCTAACCCCTCATCATAACTACACTTTCTGAACACTAGCCTTTGAAAAATAAAGACGACACAACTGGGTCTGAAAATGCCCAGAGTGTCCACGAGCCTGTAACCTTGAAATGCTGACAAGGCAATGAATACACGGGTGGCCATTGTTGGTTCTGTGCCTTAGAAATATTACTATAGATATCTAAGATTTATGGTTAATATATCGAGTGAAACCCTACAGGAGATATTACATCATTGACAAACTTTGAGATACTTAAGATAAAGAAGATCTATTTCACCGATATCGCAAAAAATACCATAGCTGTATTAAACACTAAGCACTATAATATAGAAAGGAATCGTATCCAGTTCATTTAGGGCCTGGGGTCCATAGGTCAACTAATCAGTTTGATGTCTGTATTAAATATGTAGGTAAATCATAAGAATTGTTAGGGCTAGATTTAAATTATATATATATAGCATGAGATGATGGACGTACTTCATCATAAATATGTAAGCTGAACATTTCATAGTTTACAACAGTTATTTCCATGCAACTCACTCATTATGAAAGTCGTAAATCTGATGTATATTCCCAAATACGATTTTATCCTTGCCAACCATGTCTTCGGGCAAGGGGTTCTCTTGTATGTAGCCCATATAACCCTGTATGTAAATAGTATGAAGGATAAATGGTAATACAAACACAAGATAATATGGAATGAAATTAAATGAATTTTTTTGATCTATAGTGCGCTTCAAAGACACTTTGAGATAACGAAAACTATGGCTAACTAAATATAGAGTTGAAAATCAGATATGGTAAACAAGGATGAAATAAAATAATGAAACATATTATGGTAATATTACAGATGAGGGAAATATCACTAGATATAACAGATAAGGGCAATATCACTAGAAATTACGGTCGAGGGAATTATCACTAGAAATTACAGATGAGGGTAAGATCACTAGAAATTACAGATGAGGGAAATATCACTAGAAATTACAGATGAGGGAAATATCACTAGAAATTACAGATGAGGGAAATATCACTAGAAATCACAGATGAGGGAAATATCACTAGAAATTACAGATGAGGGAAATATCACTACAAATTACAGATGAGAGTAATATCACTAGAAATTACAGATGAGAGAAATATCACTAGAAATTACAGATGAGAGAAATATCACTAATAATCTATAATACATTCGTCATAATACCAAGAATTATCCCCCAACATTCAGACAAAATTATACAAAATATCATAATATAATAGAAGCTATCCACATTCATCTTTATTCTGAATATCTTTGTATAAATAGGCTGGTATTAGCCCGTATTTGAGCCATAATTAGCCCTATACAACTCTACAAAACAAGCTTAGTCTATGATCAACTTGTCAATGAATATGGTCTTCTCATTTATGACATTTTCATGGACACTGACCTTCAACTCCACCAGTTCCAAATAGCCAACAGACTGCCTATGAAAAATAGTTACAGTATTTCTAAGAATTCTAGTATTTTACTATCAACTATTATTTCTATAAGACGGTTATGTTAATCTAAGTGATGAAATGTACAGAGGGTGCATCGGATGAAGGAGTGGGTACTACAAATCGATGGCATTACCTCAACGATACTGCGTAAGTCTTTGACATAATCCTGTTCTGTGTCGATCAGTTCTTGTATGACAAATCTAGCAGTAAAAACAAACAATGAGTAAACAGTGTAGAACTTGAGACACTGTAGAGTGTAAACACTGTACAAGATAACACAGTGACTTATATTATCACCAGAAAATATGTGGTTATTATTATAGAGTTTGCAATCCCAAAGACCAGAGGATGCACTGTACAAGATAACACAGTGACTTATATCATCACCAGAAAATATGTGGTTATTATTATAGAGTTTGCAATCCCAAAGACCAGAGGATGCAATGTCTAGAAACGAAGCAAAATATGAAGATAAGTGGAACTGTGAATTGTTGATGTCAAAAACCATTAAGGTTGATATAATGAATACGATATGAAGTACTAATTTTACAGAAGAAGTAGCAATAGTGGTTTATATAATGGAAAGTGAGAATATATACTAAAAGTTTGTAAGGAGTCGATCACACAACTTAACTGACTGACGATGCAACAGAATTTACCAAGTAATTACAGTAAAAGTGAATTACAGTAAGATCACACGATAAAATGTACAGAGTAATTATTGGACAGAATAAATCACACAACAAACATACTGAGTAATTATTGGACAGAATAAATCACGCAACAAACATACTGAGTAATTATTGGACAGAATAAATCACGCAACAAACATACTGAGTAATTATTGGACAGAATAAATCACGCAACAAACATACTGAGTAATTATTGGACAGAATAAA
>WURV02034123.1:8212-22672 GCA_011762755.2 Epimenia babai | reverse complement strand
ATACAATGGAGAATGCAAATCTACAGATGTATTATTACATAAATATACCACGACACAGTTTTGGCCTAGTTTCTTATGATCTCGATATTTTGAAACCCAAGTTTTTTCCTATTTTTTTGGGAACAAATACATCTTGATAGGCTCTCCAACATGTCAGGCCTTTTTTGATAATGTTTTGATAATGATGACTGTTACACCTGATAAAAATCTGTGTATGTTAATAGTTACAGAAATTTAGTTAAAGTAGAATATATAAATATAAAAATGTGTAAATGTTTTTCAGATCAAATTGCCATTATTGGCAGAGAGTATATCCAACCTCAAGTGTATCCATATAGCTGGTGGTTCCAAAAGCCTGTTTATTGGTGAGGCTAACTCAAAGTAGGATATTTATAACAAATCTCTATATATTCTCAATATATACTTAGGAAAAAAGTTAAGCCCCACCCCATACATTTTTTTCCCAGGGTATATAAATTTACAATATATGACATATATTAGTGTTAATATTCACGAGTCATTACGAGGCATACTTTTATGCCACAAATTTTGAAGCCTATGTAATGTGTAAGCTCACAAGAGTACCATGACTGGATATGATAAATTTTGATAAAATGTCAGTTTGCATTCTCCTAAGTTTTTCTTTATGCGAAAAAAACTCAACTCAGTTTGTTATTCTCAAATTCAATTATATGAGAATATACTCATATTCATTCTAGAGTATGTATTAATGACCATGGCTTGCAGAAATATATCGATGGGACAAAGATGGCGAATTGTAGCGATAAAGGACACTGGCATGTCTTATCGTGTGTTCAGTCGTGAGTTGGGCTATGATCGCCGTGTTATTGGTAGACTGGTCACCAAGTATAGAGAGAGAGATTGGTGGTGTAAAAGTTGGTGCATGGTCCGGGAGACCCAATAAAACAAACAAATGTGATGACAGATGCCCAGGAAAACTCGTGTGAACACATCGTTTTACCAGTAGTACCGCCTTATGGTCCATGTAAATTAACATTAACAATTGGCTGCGGAATCTCGATTATTGAGCCAATCTCATTGCATTGAGCACATCTGGGATATGATTGGTCGAAAAGTCAAATGGATAGGTCCATCAGTACAAAGATCTTGATGAATTAGAGTATTAATATCCATTTAATATCCACCTTAAGTGGTTCTGTGTAGCCAAAAACCTTCAATTTTAGTTAAAAATGATGACTTTCGCAATTAAAAGTAATTAATTTGCCATATAACCCCGTATATTTATTTGATTTCAACTAAAATGTGACATTTGCACAATAGGTACAGTTGAGTATAGGGTGGGGTTTAACTTTTTTCCATAAGTATATATGCATGGGATGTGGGTAAGTGATCTATTGACACACAAAACCAGTATTATTCTTATTATATTATAAACGTGACAATCAGAGTGTTGACCAAGTATCACTATATTATATACAGAGTCTCAGTTATTTCACAAAATTAACAAAATATACGTGAAAAAACCCAAAAGCAAACTTTTAACAAAAAACCCGTTGTAAGACATTGAGAACACGTGGTGAATCATTTCATATGTGAGCGTTTCCTAACATCACCCTTCTGTCAGTAGCATCACATTTTGATTTATCGTTTTTCCGGGCTTTGTAGATCATCGAACTTTGTAAGCTTTTGGCACGAGTTAAGGTTTACTGCTTTATGCCAAATAGTAAACCGAATTCTTGCGAAGTCTTAAAGATTGTAGTCACCTGGGCTAATATAAAATAGTCTAATGATAACACTCACTTACATTTAGCGTCTAATGTATCAGAGATTTTATGCGTAATAATGTGCCATTTGGTGTAAATTTTATTTATTAGTTATATTTTATATTTACAGTCACTCAGGATGGTAAAGTATTTGCATGTGGCGAGGCCACGAATGGAAGACTAGGGCTGGGGACAAGCTGTACAAGTATTCCAGCTCCGAGGCAAATAATGTCTCTCAGTCAATACATTGTCAAGAAAGTCGTTGTACATTCAGGTAAGTGTCAAGGTCACTGTGCTCTAGGGTAGGTATCGAGGTTACACTCCATTCTGGTAGTTCACTAGGTTGCTGTCCTTCCAAGTGGTTGTCTATGTTGCTCTCTATTTGGGTGAATTTTGCGGTCGGAAGAAAGACAATGGTGGCTTTCATTCGAGGCCCTCTCAGTGGCAACTATCTATTTATCATAATGATAATCACAATGTTCGAATATATAACAAACATTTGTAAAGGTATTTACACACACACTCTCACACACATACATATATATTGTTTCAGGTGGTAGGCATGCATTGGCCATGACTGTGGATGGGAAGCTATTTTCTTGGGGAGAGGGAGATGATGGCAAATTGGGTCATGGAAACAGACTGTAAGTTATAAACCAAAGAAGATCTTCACAATAGTAAATGTATCTTTTCTGCTTCTTCTGTTACCACGCTTTTATTCCAAGTTTTCAAGTTTCATTACATATCTAGTTTTCAAAAATAATCAGTTTATGCGAGGTTTTGTTGTACCTCTAAGTTTCATTTGTGGAAATAAAAAATGTTATTTGAAACTTTTTTTAAAGGATATCATTTTTTAATGATTTATTACCAAGAGAGTAATTTTTACTAATTATCGCAATCGAGTTATTTACCATTGGGTACCGGCAGAGGGTTAGACAAGCCCAAGATGATTGAGGCACTGAAGACAAAACGCGTACGGGACATCGCCTGTGGTAGTTCACACAGTGCTGCTATCATCTCTAATGGCGACCTCTACATGTGGGGCTTGGGTGACTATGGCAGGCTGGGACATGGAGACAACATCACTCAACTCAAACCTAAGCAGGTAGGCTTCTCTGCCTAATACAATGTATGTATGTGTGTATCAAGGGACAGATGGATGGACGGACGATTCAAGTGAGAATCATTGTGCTTTATTTAGAGTGCCGAATTATCCCTTGGTCAATAATGACAAGATGATGTCGCTGACATTTTACAATGTCACATTTGTCAAAATAATCACTTAAGATAGCATTCACGGTGCATTATTTCAAATCAATTATAATCAAAACAACATTCTGCATGAACAATCACATTACCCACTACAAATTATCACAAAATGTCAATATTTTGTATGCCCAACCTTGGCCTTCACAACAACAGCGATTCTGTTGGGAACGCCTACGAACAGTTTTTAGAGATATGTCACAATTTACATTTTGATTGCAATTTCATAAAAAATTTGAAATAACATGCTTGCTTTGTCATAAATGGAAATGCAGATCTTCTGCACATAAGAATAATAATATAAAATAAATATAAAAATGAAAATAAATAAAAATGAAATATAAAAATGACAAATATTTGGAATTTGGGTGGACCAAAACGTTTGCACAGTACTGTAGGATTTCTACATATGGGGCCAGGATGACTATGGTTGGACATAGAGAAAATATTGTACAACTCAAAAGCCTAATACATTTTATGGCTAATAACTTGAATTCACACACATGCAAGAGCTCTCTTATATAACCAGTGAAGGGCATAGCTCGTATTATGATACTTGACTGAAATGACTGTTTATGTGATGGGTGAAGTGACTGATTATGTGATGGGTGAAGTGACTGTTTATGTGACAAGTCAACAGCCTCACAAGTGTACTGATGTGGAATAAAATGAAATTTATTTGATTAAAGTATACTTATTAGCTGATCTGGCAAATACATTTTACATGAAACAATAGCCTAATGGTCTAATGTAATTACTTAAATTATATAAAATTAACACCTATCACTATACAGGTAATACAGATTAATGTTAGATACAATTATGTACATTTAAATTAAGCACGAAATAGGTAACAATGTTGAATAATACAGTGGAAAGTAGAAGAAATATTGAAAAAGGATATCACATGTGTGAGTGAAGTGACCTTTTATGATTGTTTATGGCAGGTCAAAGGCCTCGCTGGACAACGAGTGATTCAGATTGCTTGTGGCAGCCGTGATGCTCAAACCATCGCCCTCACAGACAATTGTCTAGTTTATTCGTGGGGGGATGGTGACTTCGGGAAGCTAGGGCGTGGCGGGAGCGAAGGGTGCAATGTGCCCCAACCAGTCGACAAGCTCAATGGCCTGGGGGTGTGTCAGATCGAATGTGGGGCACAATTCTCATTGGCCCTCACAAAGTCTGGCCAAGTGTGGACATGGTAAATATACAAGTTCATGACGGAGCATTCAGCACTTGTTGAATGTTTACCAATAGATTTTCAACATTAGGCTATTTTTAAGAATTTTACATGTGACATATATAGGAAACATCATTCACAAATTACTATCACCGATCGTAATAAATAGCACTCGAGTGTGTGTGGTCAGCTTTTTCATATTAAATTCATGTTTTTTATTCATAGAGTAATTATGAACACAGAAAGTATGTTTCTTTAACATATCCAATGTCTTGGTATTCCACTGGGATTATTCAAAGTTCATCCTTTTGCATCGTAACTATGAACAGCATTGAGGTGATGCGGTTTCAGGGGGAAGGGAGATTACTTTCGCTTAGGTCATGGAACTGACGCTCACGTACGCAAGCCACAACTGGTCGAGGCTCTCAAAGGCAAGAAGATTGTGCATGTGTCAGTTGGGGCGCTTCACTGTCTGGCTGTGACTGATAATGGACAGGTATACACCTACATTTACAGTATATTCAACAGTAATCACCATGTACAGGGTGTCAGATGTGGATTACCCTTTCTTCGGTTCATTTTTGTCTATAACGTACGATATCCCCAATTATCACTTTCTGGATATGCCCCCTCGTATTCAGCATATATAACTTACATGTTTGCAACTCAGGTATACGCGTGGGGGGACAACGACCACGGACAGCAGGGTAATGGTACTACCACCGTTAACCGTAAACCAGCCATGGTTCACAGGCTCGAGGGATACAAGATCTGTAAGGTAGCATGCGGTTCATCTCACAGTGTTGCCTGGGCAACGACTGACTTGTCTAATGTCACCTCTCATGAACCAGTGCTCTTCTCTACGATTCGGGATCCACTCGGGGCATCGCTTCTAGGTGAGTCTCTAGGTCGGTCTTGATGTAAGGGTAAACATAAGTCTTTATGTTAGTCCAATCAGTATTCAAGTCAGTCTACTAAGTCTCTAGGTCAGTCTTGATGTAAGGGTAAACATAAGTCTTTATGTTGGTCCAATCAGTATCCAAGTCAGTCTATTTCAGTCTCTAGGTCAGTCTATTTCAGTCTCTAGGTCACTCTGTAGGTCAGTATACATCACTGTTGATGCCAGTCCAGAAGGTCACTCTCTGCGTCAGTCTCTAGGTTACTCCCTATACCAGTCGCAGGGTAAATCTAAATCATGTGGCTGTAAGTTGTAAGTCTCTGTTTATGTCACTACTGTTAAATAACATCAGTATTTGAAATAAAAGATCTAAAATAACTAATATTACAGAAGTTGTAATGTAGTATGATCTGATGAAGTCTTCTTATTGACCAACATCCCTTTAATTGTAGCGTACTGCGTACATCTTACCGTGAAGTTGTTCACCATGTGTGTCGTACATCAGGCATTAGAGAGAATGAGAGCGCTGAATCGCAGCACCAATCGACAAACAACGCAAATCACGATAAATCTAGCCGCCCGTCACTGGCCAAGATTATTCTGTCTCAACCATCAGATGCTGCTAAACAGCACGCTCTGACACATGTCCTCAAGGCTCTCCAGATCAGTTATGCCAGGTAACCAGATATGTCATTGTTCCTGCACATCCATAACAGGTTAATTAGTTGTTTTTGTAATAATGGAATAACAATATTCCTTACCTGTCAATGTATCAAATATATAAGAGTTTTATGATTTATCAAAGACAAATCTTCAACCTTGGCATGGGCATCTTTAAATTTGAAGGTACAGGAACTTTTTGGAATCATTTCATATATATAAGACTAAGTATAAGTTGCTGTTTTTGTGTTCTCAGGCATGCTGTTGTGCGATCACTCATGAAGGATGGTCATATGCTGTCCATCAGTCCAGACCAGAATGTCCAGTTCCCCATTGAGCAGTCAGCTAGTATGACGTCCACTGTGTCCGGTCAACAAGATGACCAACTTGTAAAATCAGCCACTTGTTTTGACCCTCAGTTAGGTTTAGTAATAGAGACTGAACCCCAACCATGTGTATCCATAATCAGAGAAGAATCAGCCATTCTCGCAATTCATGATTCTGCAGATATTGGTAAACAAGACCTTAACACTGAAAATGCCACTGATCAGTTGGCTTTAGTTCAAGATGATCTATCTGAAAAATCAAGTAGTACACAAGACTTGGATGGTCGAGCAGATGAAATTTTACATTTATCATCAATTCATATACAAGAGGGAGAAGACGATACAACAGGACAGGTCGATACCATCAACGAAGAACATCCCAACGATCCTATTAAAGACTCTACACCAATGGTTTCTGAAGATTTTCTTTTGGAAGTCCCACAGGTAGATTTCTTATTTTGCGTTTTTTTGGAGATGTTTATTGATAAATTCTCTGTGTTCTAATCGTGTTAAATACTGAAATGCACAGGCAAAAGTCTGCCTTCAGAACTCAGATGGTTGTGGACCATACTGGTGATTTGTAGGTCGTGGGTTTTGCCCGAGCTTTCACGTTTCAGATAACTTGATAAATATAGAGTTGCATTCATTAAATGTGGGGAAGCAGTTAGTTGAGTTGTAGAAACATGGTATTGTATATGCGCTGAACAGCTGAAAAAACATTCCATTGTAAATTGCATCTGAGAGCGTTTATTGTCTTATATAAATGTTGTACCTTACCTTTAACTTTTTAAAATTATCTGCCCTTGTCAGTAATTTTTCTACTTATTGGTCTGATTCGGGGAGGAGATAATCTAGTTATAAATGCATGATAAATGTAATACGTGGAGTAATTTATCAGGCTCATTATAAGACCTTAGCTGGTCTTACGACGTATAAGAATGCACTTCTGTGCAGTTGATGTTGAACATGGTCATTGATGTTGAACATGGTCATTGATGTTGAAGATGGTGATTGACTCACTTAAAAGTCTCCGATTATATATCATTTTCTGATATATCTGATATCATATATCAGCATTTTTTACACAGCATCGATTGCTCTCTTTTTTTCAGAAAGACAGTTGTAAGCCATCGTCTAATGGCACTGACAGACAGCCAGACGACATGCCTGCGATGCCAAAACGTGTGACTGACTTCAGCAAGGAACTGTCTGCTGACGACGTGAGAGTCTCCGTCGATCTGCTCAAGTTAGCCGTGGCTAACAGAGCTGGTGTACGCAGCAAGGACGTTATTGCGCAGGTTCTTGTCGAGCTAGCTCAGATGAGCAAACAGGTAAGCAGATTTTATATTTTAGCAGTTATGGCATCAAATATGATCAATTATGAGTTCTATCGAAAATGCTGGATGTTTTCCTAATGGGCATCGCAATTTAATATAAAAACTGCCAAACCATCCCTAATTTTTGGCTCTTCAGGATGTTTTCACGAAGGTCTTTGGATGTGGTTTCTGTGCTAAATACACACCGATACGAATATATCAAGGGAAATAACAATGGATATATCAATGCACATACGAGGGATAAATTGTGGATATCAACTATCTTCATAATAAGAATACTTCAATACCAAAATACAGGGCACAGAAATGCTGTTAGAATTGTGCGTGACTGAGCTTGAAGACGTTGCCATGGATACGGAGACGGGTCACCATATGGTACAGCCCGTTATCCAGGAGAGCCACCATCCATATACAGACGATACACTGCTCACAGGAAACGTCAAAATACCAGGTTGGTCACAAGATTTTTACTCGAGTGCTCATCTCATCTTTCATTCACTGATGTTTATTCGCTCTTTATGTATTTTCTGTCCCCTTACCCTAAATTTAAATTACCCTTGTTTTTAATGTGTTAATATGTTAGTACTGCCTCAGTATACGTAACTTAATGATTGTACGATAGCGACATTTAAGTAAGCTTGGGTCCCCATCATTGGTCTTTCACAATGCCTTCATAGATTTATTAGTTAAAACCACTGCTGCTGGGATGGTTAACATTTATGTATTCACTCACCTGCAGTACTATTTTGTTACATCATGCCCCCGGTGTTTCATTGTCTCACACGATGTGCTTGTAGGAGTGGGGCTGACCGAGTCGTGACTCTAAGCATACATATAGTGACTTTGCGGATATTTTATACATTACAGGAGCCGAAGGTCTGAGGGTGGAGTTTGACAAGCAGTGCTCCACTGAGAGACGCCATGACCCCCTCACCATCATGGATTCTGCCAGTAGAATCATCAGTGTCAGATCAGGTCACCATCACCCACCATTGTTTTATAACTTAAGATTGGGTCACAATGACCTACCTTTATAGGGCGTTTACACTGCGATATTTCTTGCGCTAATTTCTGCCTGCAATTTATTGAGCTAAGGGTTTACACCAAGATACTTTAGTTTATCGATAACAATGATGCAGATTGTGACATGATCGTCACATGATCAAATAAAGATGGCGGATACAACTGCAAAATCGAGTGATTCTGAGAGTGACATCGAATTAATCACTGCTGTTATCACAGCCTGCCACGCTAGATTTCATCGGGGTTTTATGACCGTTTGGGTTCATCATATCCTATAAAATATCCTGTTCTTAGTAGACATTAATTAATTTTTCAGTTTCGACATCAACCGGCTTATGAGCCGCCATTTTGTTGGAGTGATTTTAGTGTACGGATTGCCTGAGTCACGTGCCAAATACTCATATACCATCGGATGAACGTGTGCAAGAAATTGTGCTGAATAGAGCACTGCTATAATGCCATATTTCTTGCAATTATTGACGATTTCTTGAAAATATTGACTAGCGCAAGAAATTGCAGAAAAAAATATCGCAATTTAAACACCCTATTAATTAGACCTTAACATGAATCTTGGCTGTTTTTTCTAAAGATACGGATATCTTATTCCACAAACTATGAAGTTGATATTGTCATTAAAAATAAATTGGAGGAGCATTGAATGGTTTTGCTCAGAACTTTCACGTGTATGGGAGGTACCTAAAATGATTCGTTCCACGCATAAAAAACTCTGGCTTGGTTGGGCCCAAGCCTACAACCTCCAAGTGACCCATCTTTATTCATCTCAGCTGAGCTATTGTGACTTCCTCCATATTCAGCTGTTTAACATAGTTAGTACACAGAAGTTATAATTCTTCATGTAGTTCTCTGCTCATGTTACCTACACATTTCATAGATCACATTTCATCTGTTAGAGAGTTTTGTTTATATTAAAATTGTTGTATTTTTTTCAACCTCAGGTCGCGAACTCTCAGATTGGTCGCAGGAATTGCGAATCTTCGGTGATGAACTCAAGTGGAAATTCACAAGCGATGGCTCTGTAAATGGCTGGGGATGGAAATTTACCGTGTTTCCCATCATGCCATGTGCAACACCTATCAATATGTTATCGGATCGGCGAATTCTATCACGACCTTCAATTGACCTTGTGACCTGTTTATTGGATCTGAAGCTTGAGGTATCACCCGACAAGAACATCACGCGACGATTGGCTGCAGCATTAGCTGCCTGCTCACAACTTAGTACCCTCAGTGAGTCTTTCTTATCTCTCAACATGCATAAAATATCTAAAATTCATGCCAAAAAAGTTTTCTGCAACTATCGTTTGCATTATGGCTGTGTGCTGATGCCATAAACACTCGCTTGGACTGATATTTGTATTGTGGTTGTGTATAGATGCTACCCAGAGGATGTGGGCATTACACAAACTTCGTGGGCTCATGACTCAGCACTACAATGCTTCGATCGATGTTCAGCCACTTCTTCTCAGCCCAACCATCGAATCACCTACTCAGGAATCTGCCAAACTCTTCTCTATGGTCAGTTACAATCGTACGCACTTTTGTTACAACTCAGAGAGAGGCGACCTCTTACACTCAGGTTTCGAGCACCTTCGAAGAGATTTCCAATATCCAACAAATATTGATATTTCTTTATTTTTTCTGTTGTATCATGTTACATTACTCTTGATAACTTGTGTATATAGTACTGTACATGTACATAGTACATGTAAATAATTGCAAATGAGTTAGGCCTCTAAATAGAATAATCTTGACATTACAGAATTAGGCTATTGAGAGTGTTTATTCCTGTAAAGTATGTTTGGCGGCAGCTAGATCAATAGGTGCACTTCAATCAAATCACTTTCATTTGATTTGGGAGGGCTAAATTTTGACACATTATATTCACTAGTACTATTTTGAAATTGGTGCATGAAACAGTGAAAAATCACCTCAACAAATTGAGACCCAGAATAAACCTGGTGAAAGTGGCACATTGTGGTATTTTAGCAGTAAAATATTTAAGTACAAACATTCGCTGGTTGTAATTCGAAAGTATAACTTCTATAATAAATACAAATATTTAGTGGTGTCATCCTGTAATCTTGGGAGTATTATCCATTAATACCAGGATTTCTATATCCCCTAAATTTCATGAATCCTTGAGAAATCCGGGATACTATATCCCAGTTTTCGAAATCCCATGCTCACTTCAACTGTCAGCGTATTATGTTTCGGGATCAATTGCTGCAGCTCACTTGCCCAAATTTCCTGTATTCTTTCTACGCCTTTTGCATTAACAATAGACTGCTTAAATCCTGGTTAATATCAATTGTGTAGCATCCATCTATTGTGTCCATGCTAAAGCGTTTTGGTTAACGAGCCATAAGCACTACACAACAAAATTGCACTAGGAGAAAAGAAATTTGAGAGGCTTTGTAGCATCTTTGTAGCATCTTTATAGCATCTTTATAGCATCTTTATAGCATCTTTATAGCATCTTTATAGCATCTTTATAGCATCTTTATAGCATCTTTGTAGCATCTTTGTAGCATCTTTTAAACATCTTTGTAGAATGTTTGTAACATCTTTGTGACATCTTTGTAGCATCTTTTTAGTGTCTTTGTAGCTTCGTAGCATCTTTGTAGCATCTTTTTAGTGCCTTTGTAACTTCATAGCATCTTTGTAGCATCTTTTTAGCATCTTTTTAGCGTCTTTGTAGCGTCTTTGTAGCGTCTTTGTAGCGTCTTTGTAGCGTCTTTGTAGCGTCTTTGTAGTGTCTTTGTAGCGTCTTTGTGGCATCTTTGTGGCATCTTTGTGGCATCTTTGGTGCAGCTGCCTTCCTAACTGTGCTTCTGCGCTATATACATAAATGACACATTCTCTTTGGTATGTATTAGTTAGTTAGTCAGTAACTGTTTGTTGTTGACATTATGGCAGTCGACGAGCGGTACAGCATTGTCTGTTCTGGTGCGGGGTCTTCCTGAGACCCTCATGGCTCAGTTCGAGTATGAAGATACGATCGTGAGGAGTGGCAAACACCTCATGCATTCACCCTTCTTTAAGGTCGGGTCTCATACAGCCATTTTATTACATCATAGAGTCATTATATAAAACCTAGTCTCGAAAATATTCAGCTGTTAAATTTGATAATGTTAGATTTTAAATTAGGTTATTTAGCTTGCATGAACCTTTACATTAATCTAATGGTAACTAAATACTTACTTTTGTATTAAAACATTTTTATGTCAAATTCGTTATATTCTACTCCTGCTCCTGTTGTCTTGACAATGTTTAGTTGAAAATAATGTTGAGTGTAGTTTGAGTCACATCATTTAAGTTGATGTTTGTTGGATAAAATGTAAAAAAAACTGTCATAAACGAGAACCAATGATGATCATATAGATTTTTGTAGCATGGAATCAAACGGTTCTGACATTCTTCACATCTGCCAACGCACGTTGGATAGGATCTGTACATGCCAGACATGTATTGTTTGTAGGTCCTCGTAGCTCTCGCCTGTGATCTGGGACTGGATAAACTGCAGACATGTCAAGAGACGCACAAATGGTCCTGGTTTAGACGTTACAGTGTCGCGTCCCGCGTGGCCACCAGCATCGTCAGACGCGCGCAGCTTCCGGCATCGTTCTGCGATGAGGTCGTCAAGAAGATACTCGATGTCGTCGGGTTGGATGAGACAGTGAGTCGAGGACACGAGGATCATGGATTGTTTCGTCAGGAGCAGGACGAACAGTTACTAGCTTGGCTGAATGCGTGAGTACTCGCAATAGGAGCGTTAGTCCCAGACCGGAACATTTGGCAAACTGGTCAAGCGAGTTTAATTTATCGATAACGGAATAGCTCAGGCATTGGGCCAGGAAAGGATTTGATTCAGGGGTAATATTTTTTCTTTCTGTTATATCAATAGTCAGAATACTGAATCAAAATTGCCTTGTTTAACTTAGCCATATTTAAGTCCCAATGAAATTTATTTGTGGCAACACAGGAAAGTTTGTACTAGGTAAAAACGAGCGGCTGCTAATTTGATCTGCTTTTCTCGATGACTTGTTATCAATGATTTTTAGCAAGCTGTGCAAGCGTGTTAATTTCTAGCATAAAAATGTCATACCAGACCCTCAGAGAAATGCACAGAATTGTCCCATCAGATGTATAGGTTTTTCTGTGAATTTCTCTCCCGCAATTTGAAGAACCACTTTGGCTACCACCATTAACCACCACCTGACCTGTTTGACTTCTAAATTTTCATGGCGGTTTAACAAATGTTTTTGATTCATGAAAACTGTGATTGTACGATAAATATTTCCGTTGATTCCATGATTTTTTAGCTAACAATATGAACAATGATTGTTAACAGAAAACCAGATGACTGGACCCTTTCATGGGGAGGTAGCTGTCAGATTTGGGGGTGGGGTCATAATCACAGGGGCCAATTGGGTGGAATGGAAGGGGCAAAGGTCAAGATACCATCCACATGTGATTCGTTGGCTGTTCTCAGACCAAAGCAGCTGATTGGCGGAGAACAGACACTGTTTTGCGCAACGGCCGATGGAAAGGTGATGATATTGCTTCTTATCTTGTCAGTCTAATTGTTTTACAACCATCAGTTGTTTTTACCTCCCATCAGAGGTATAGATTTTTTCTGTGCATTTCTTTTCATCTATTTATAGAAACGCTTTGGATGACCCCATTTACGATTGTTTTATAATGTATCATTCAAATTGTACACTTTTTTATTAAAGATTTTGGGTTCAAATTAGTAATAAAAGATTTCACAGAGATTAAGTTTTAAAGTTTGGGAAGATTATAGTTCCTTAAGAGGTATTTCATTATAATGAATTTATTTAACAGAAGGATGGTCGGGTATATGGCAGTAAGTGAGTAATTCTGGTTCTTGCTTGTACTGCCAGGTGTACGCGACTGGTTACGGCGCTGGTGGTAGGCTGGGTATTGGGGGTACTGAACCCGTGGCCACACCCATGCTGCTTGAGTCCATCCAACATGTGTTTATCAAGAAAATTGCTGTGAACTCCGGTGGTAAACATTGCCTTGCCCTGTCTGCTGAAGGCGAGGTCTACTCATGGGGTGAGGGAGAAGATGGCAAACTGGGTCACGGGAATCGCAGGTTGTATGTTGTTTCCATTTACAATATTCATAGGTCGTATGTTTGAACCCTACCAGAGGCATTTTTTTGTGAATTTCTCTTCTGTAATTTGTGACCCACTATAACATCACCACCCCCTTCAGTGTAATAATATTAATGGTGACAATGTGGTATACAGTTCTTTATATCACGTGGGAATCTTTACCAACACCAGCAAATGAAGAATATATATTCGAGGAGAATGTACTTGTCAACTTAGCTTTCCATCATACTTTAATTTAATGAAATAACATTTCAGTAGTTTTTCTCTGCTATTTGATTTTTAAAGTGAAATATAGACAAAAAATCAGGTCTGTGTTTGTTTTTGCTTTATATTTTCATTTCAAAAACAACTTCTGACATCTCTTGGTTTAAAATAACCATTGGTCACTGAGCAGTACAATTTTGCAGACCTGGTTCCTGGGTTGGAATTGCTGCATACTGGGGTCTTAAATCGTAATTTCCTTTAATTGTTTTTGTTTTTATTTTGTGCTTTTTGCATTATTCTTACATTAATATATCATAACCTCAATTTTTTCATATATTCAAAGCATCTTAAAAGCTTCATACAAGTTCTTTTATTCTAAATTTATTAATTTTTCTACTATTTTTTGTGTATTTTTAATGTATTTTTTTATATATTTTTATCTCTCATCACTAGCTTTTTTGTGACCATCCATCAGCCCGTGTGATAGACCGAGAGTGATTGAGTCACTTCGCGGCAAAGAAGTGGTCGTGATAGCAGCAGGGGGCGCTCACAGTGCTTGTATTACCGCCAGTGGTGACCTATACACCTGGGGCAAAGGTCGTTACGGTCGTCTAGGTCATGCTGACAGTGAGGACCAACCCAGACCTAAACTCGTATGTA
>WURV02034012.1:0-22674 GCA_011762755.2 Epimenia babai | reverse complement strand
CCTTAGAGAAGCTCGGTACGACGAGGTTGGATTCCTTCATACCGAGTGCGGGAAGTAAGTCGCGTTTGGGAGGTTACACTGGCACCGGATTGCGCACATCTCGTCGCCAGACTCCCGAGGTTGCTCTTGCAGTAAGTTGTTAAGTGCGATAAATAGCAAATGATTTTATTCGTATTGTGGTGTGCTATGGAGATTCTATTACGATGATTGATTGAGAACATCGGCCACAAAACACGTACCGCGTGTCTAGTTCAGGAGACAATAATATAATATAAAAACTATACCGTCCATATGCGGCACCATGAAACTTCTTGGGGAGCTTGCTAAATGTCCCTGGCAATAACAAACAGACGCAGAGTCATTTGAATGACAAACATAAATCTTACTTTGATGTTCGGTTTGAAAATATCCATGATTTTTTACCATAAGCAAGCCCAAAGATAAATTACATATTACACAAATGCTGTAATGCAGATTATTTAAATTTAATCAATTTTGGAAAATGTGACTTTTCTGCTGATTAAGAATCCTTGGGCTTTTTATGACTTTGAATTCGCTCTCTTTAGGATATTTATATAATATATATTTGCATTGCATATATTTATAAATCTATTGACGAATGTGCAATAAAAAATTATGTCATAACAGTAAGAGATTAAGTCTTGACTACATCTTTATTTACCTGAACTGAGTATAACTGATATCTTGCTCATACCAAAAGAAAATTGGAGGTAAACACGAAAATAATAAATTGGCTAATTATAGATTGTACAGCAACTAGTGCAAATACACCTACATCACGATCCATGATAATTTCTGAAGTAAAGTATAAAAGTAAAGACAAATTTATACAGCGCACTTGAAAGTTTACTCGTGTTAACTCATAGTTTACAAGTCATTGAGAAGTAAGCCCCTTGCTTTTACGATAATTTGAAATTATAAAACAATGAAAGAGTGCGCATGAAATATTCGAAGATAGTGTTCTGCAATTGTTTATGGCGCATTATCTAGGTTATTTTCTCCACACCTGCAATCAAAAGTTTCCCATGCTTGTATCATATAGTCAATCGCGTATATATATTATATATATTAACAATAGCTACCTGTTTGCACGTTTCTCGTAATTCAATCTATTTTTTCTTTGTTTATTTTCTTTAGCATCTGTTTTAGTGTGAATTCCATTTAAAATCCTTCTTTCTCCTGCTCCCATTAAGGGGTCATCACACCGGATCTTTCATCCCCAAACCAGCAGGTCCCTTGCACCGTTGTCACTCACAGTCACTCTAGCTATTTCACAGCATATATATGTATATATATCTCTTGTCCTCGGTCTTGCACTTTCATCCATCCAGGCAGCTCCATTCTCAGTATTTTTACCCGTGCACTTTTCCTCTCTCCCCATCACCAGTGTGTACCATCTTAGTCTACCTTCCCTCTGTTTGGCAATGTCTCCATCTTTTCTTAGATGCACCATCCCTCTGATGTACTCATTCCTCATTTTGTCCGATATGGTTAACGTGATAATCCGCGCTTCTACGTTATATATCAATGAAGCGCTTATAATCATTTGACCTTTTGACCTTGTAACATGACGCTGTGGCTGTATTACAACTAGTCATCACTGCTGAGAATGTCTGCTCATCGTGACACCCGCCTTCTGTCACCCACCTACCGTCTACCTCCAGTCAAGCCCAAGAAAAAGCTAGTGAAACGATGCCTAATCTGCGCGAAAAAAACTGGTCTTGCTACGAGCTACATCTGCAGGTACGAACGCTGCTGTTAAAGCAACTTATACTTAAAATTGTTTTTTATTCATATAGGTATTTCTTAATATGGTATGTAAAATTTGTCTTTTGTTTACTTGTTTAATATATATATATATATATATATATATACACATACATATATCAATATATGCAACTGTATGTGTCACTTTCTCTTTTCCTCAACCTCTTTGTACTCCCTCTACTCCAGTTTCCACGCCTCTTTCCTGCCGTTTTCTACCTTTTACTCAAATTCTAAAATTGTTTATTTACTTACATCACTCCAGTGGGGGCAGCTGGCGTAATGATTAGAGCCTTTGACTTTGAAGCCAGGGGTCCCTTGTTTGAATCCCGCTCGAACCAGTATACTAACTGTGGCGTTTTACTGGCTGAAAGCGCCTTAAACCCCACTGCCCATGGGGGTCTGGGTAGCCCTTGCAGTGTGGTTCTGTTGGGGCTTTTTCCCTCTGATGTTTGCTGTGCTTCCGTTGCTTTATGTGTGTTCTCTTATGTCGCTTACCTCCCTGCTATGTCTTCATCTCATTGTAAATAAACATGAACCTATCATAGACTTAGCGGAGTATGCGACATATATAGTTCATATGTAGACATTTAGAACCAGTGGCATGAATGGAAAAAGGGTCAATTCTCTGCCCAGATTCGGTGGGTTTTTCACACTAGGTGTTTTTCCCCACCCCATATCAGTGAGGAAAATCAGATTGTCGTGTTAACCACATTAATAGGCTACCAATGTAAAGGGCCTATGATGGCCTATCACAACGATTACTTCGGTAATCAGCCTATAAATACATACATACATCACTCCAGTGCTCCTATACGTCCAGTGCTCCCACCGTTTGAGTTTGAGTGCTATATTTTAAACTTCAGGTGCGGGAACAATTTCTGCGCGACCCATCGCTACGCAGAGTCTCACGACTGTTCGTACGACTACAAGACCGAAGGGCGCCGTCTCTTAGAACAAAGTAATCCCGTCGTAGCTGCTCCGAAATTGCCAAAAATTTAACTTTCCAATCAATACTTAGAAACCGCGCATGTTGTAGTTGTATTTAATAAAGATTTAGTGCGTAACGACGATACATAATCCTAAGTGTGGGGTTGACACGTGACAGTGCTAAGGCGAAAGGGTAGGTAACGTTAAAATGAGTTACATACATAGTATTGTTATCAGTTATTGCTCTCCTCTCTGTTTCAATACAGTAGCATACCAATTAAAATTAAATAACGAAGAATCATATTAAAGTGATGCGTATACAAAACAGGCAAATCGTGGTATTTTTGATTGAATACGGCATGTAAATCACACAACTAGGTAATTTTTTAAGCGCTTTTCTCTCTTTAACAAAGATGTGGTTTGCCGTGTTCGCTATATTGTTAAAACTCAAAGTAACAATGACACTTATTGACTAACGTAATGAATCACACAAGCATTTGAAGACAAGCCTGATTCGCCATGGAATATACACCAGAAATGTCCAATTTTAGCCACAAAATTGATAAGTGATCGTCAATCCCACATTTATAGTAATTTATGATATATGACATCCTAGATTATTTGTAGAGTATTTCATGATTCTGCCCACAAAGAATTGTTCTGTTCCCCTACACTTTCAAATAAATTTACATTAATAGATCATCAACTACCCAGGTTGATTCACCAGAGAGAGGTACAGACATATGGTCTACAGAGATAGGGGTCTACAGAGATAGGGGTCTACAGAGATGGGGTCTACGGAGATGGGGTCTACGGAGATGGGGTCTATGGAGATGGGGTCCATGGATATAGGGTCCATGGAGATAGGGTCCACGGAGATAGGGTCTAAGGTCTAGAGATAATTGTCCCCTTAAGATATATTTTTCCTAGCAAAAGTAGTTATAAAACAAGAAAAACAATGAGTGGAGATATTTTATGTAGGTACAGCGTATGTATTTCATATCGTTGAGATTTCATAACCGTATGATTGCAGTATGTTCAGTCTAGATGCTTGTAACATTTATCACCAAATCACCTCACCATGTGACATGTTTGGTTATGTTACATTCAATGCCCGATTGTATTCCATTCGTCAGTGTTATACCAGCGCATGATTGATGTGTTCAGTAATATTATAATAGATCGCTGGCGTGTAGCAGTTACTTTATAGATAGATTAGATTACCTTTTCGTTCCATAATTAGAACAAATTCCTGGCTGATTTTCGATTTTTTCGGTTGCTCAGGTTACCTAATTAACCGGAATGTATGAACAATGTGCGCCTATTATTGACCCAACACCATAGCAATCTGTGGTGAACTTTATAAGCCATGGTCCAAATTGAGGACCCTAAACAAAGAAATGCAGACCACCAACACATGCCAACAAGTGTCTTCAGAAATTACTGTGATTTTAGCTTGCATTTTTGTAATCAGTGATTTTTAAGGGGCTCAATATGGGTAAACTTGAATTACCATGACAACCGTGATTCTTAATGTAAACGCAGAAACGAGGCCTCCCTGCAACTTATTTATTTCAATTTTACTAATTTGTGGATCAGAGTGTTTAATAAAATTACCTACAGCTTTCATATTGTTGGGTGAGGACAGACTGCTGGCTACCAACTGATGTCTTGATACCATGATTGTAGACTTATGGATATATTAAACCACTGAATAAAGGGCCAATTATGGCCCAGACAATGGGGTTAATCCCTGCCCATATGTACAAGTATACACAAGTATACATCGTTATTTGATCCTTTTAATCACCACGTGGTTATAATAATTGCAACTAGGCATTTCACACTTTAGGGGGCAATTATCATTGGCAATAATTTTCAGATTGGTAGACTCTATTGAGATGTCAAGCGCTTATATAAACGATTAGGTTTTTTAGGAGCAAAATCTCATTTAAACTTAAAGCAAGATAATTATATTCCCACCAACCCATCAACATCACCAACTATTAATAATTTTATATTCCGTTCGTTTATTACACCCTATACTAAGTGATAAAAAATTTGTTTTATGTGATAAAATTTTGTTTGGTGTGATATTTTTGTTTACTGCATAACCTATATTAATATCCGTTTTGCTGTTGCTTTTCTCAAGCGTTTATGAACCAACTGACCTACATATATTGGAGAGTGGCCCAGAGCTTTGTGTCTATAACCTATGACCTTATGTTTATGATGCAAGTAATAATACATCAGACTTTATAGGATTTTTTTTACTGATTTCCTTAAATAATCCATTACTAAATCGGTGAAAATGTGCCTGATGATTTTTTTCACTTTAAATTTATTACACGTCTGTTATTGCTTAAGTACATAATAAGACAATTTTCTAGCTTTATATTAATTGTACGTATATTACAGCTGTGTGGCTGATAAAAATTTTGATGTACATTGTATTTTTTACTTCAATTCTGGACCACCCTACATTACGCTGTATCGTCTTTACAATACAATAGTAATTTCTTATACATTGAATTGTAATTGTATAGCCATTATCTTAAAACTTAAATTCATTTTAATACATTGGTGTTCACCTAATCCATATTACTCAGAGCCCAGTCCGTTCTGTTTTATATACAGCTTGTGATACTTGAAATTTAAGCCACACGTCATTTACTAAGTAAGTAATTTTTGAGACACACAACACATCTTTGTTAGAAATAAGAGACTACTTTTATTGATACGATGATAGTAGAATGTTAATCAGAATTAATTTTGTGTATCGCTGGTGTTCGCTGTAACGTTTCACAGGCCGTACTTGTTGCCAAGTTCTAGATAAATAAGGTCATTGAATTCGCTTCGTCTTATATAGTAAGCTATAAAAACCTTAAAAGTACATTATTTCTTTGTTTAAAGTCTCGACGTGTTCTAAACATGTTAAATATTGTAGGCACTGTGTGAAGTCTGCTTTCATAGCTCAGTTGGTAGAGCTACAGAGCAGTTATGTGGTCTGTTCATGTGGGACCAGTGGAGACAAGCATTGTCTTTTCAATATAATGTATCGCGCTGTGTATAAGATTGAATATAACGCTGGTAAAAGTTAGTGGTTATGATACGAAAATAACATAAATGCAGGAATCTTTGTAGAGATCATAACAGTTGAAGAGTTGCCAGTTTTTAACAGATAAAAGTTCCTGGTCAGGTGAGATAAAATTGTTTTATGGGAAGAGGAAACCAACAAGTCAGCATTAAAGATCCCAGTTATGATGATTTGATAGCGTCAGGAAGTTCATAAGTACGTTGTTTGCAAATGTTCAAAGAGTAAAGGTAAAGAGGTAAAGTACATTTATAGACCGCATGTATCAGCCAATGCTCTCAGATGCAGTTTAGAATGAGTGTTTTTATGACAGCTATATTTCAGCGCAGATATCACCCGTCTAATACTTATATCAAGGGTCTACCAGTTTTTCAGGCAGGTTTACTCCAGGTATCAGGAATAATTGACTTGCTGGAGATCATCACATAAAAGTCGACCGACGATGGTTTCGGACCCGTGACCTCTCTGTTACATCCAGTGCTCCTACCACTCGACGAACTGCTTCCTCCAAGTGTTATATTCAATTAATAATAGGCAGTCAATTTTAGATGTAAAGTTTTTCAAGTTTCTTTGTCACGACTGTTGTTATGAACCACGGTGGATACAAATCAACGTTTTAAATCGTTGATTTCGATGTAAAGCTCAAAGACATTGTCATCAGCTCGATTCCTCACTTTGCAGTTTTGCAGCCCATTATGGCGTCTTTTGAATATGTAATGAAAATGTAACACGTTATTGACTGACGAGTTAAGGACGAACACAATATTCCTGTGGTATACATAAGTCCTTAAGCAAGAGAGGTTACAGACGTAACATTAAGTTGATTTATAACAAGTGCGAGGCCTACTTGGTTATTTCAGTACTTTGTATGATTTGCACGCCCTTCTTTTAGCTGAACATAAGCAAGACGTTCTCATTGTTAGTTGTTACTGCAACTAACAGCCCTGCCACAAATGAAATAAAGCGTTCTTGTTGTTAGTTGTTATTGCAACCAACACCCCTGCCTGAAGTGAACCAAGACGTTCTCATTGTTGTTAGTTCTTATTGCAACTTACACCACTGCATGAAGTGAACCAAGACGTTCTCATTGTCAGTTGTTATTGCAACTTACACCACTGCCTGAAGTGAACCAAGACGTTCTCATTGTTGTTAGTTGTTATTGCAACTTACACCACTGCCTGTAGTGAACCAAGACGTTCTCATTGTTGTTAGTTCTTATTGCAACTTACACCACTGCATGAAGTGAACCAAGATGTTCTCATTGTTAGTTGTTATTGCAATCAACACCATCAAGGCGTATGCATCTTGTTGGCCTGTGGGTGTGAACCTATGAGACTTACAAACTTATGGCTAACTGGTTATCCCGAGGTTTTACCAAACGTCAAAATTTCGTTGGAAAAACCAATGATATACGTAGGGTATTTATTTATTGTTGATAGTTTAACGTGGCTTACATTTGGGCTAAAACCTGGCTGTATACAGAGCCCGATTGCCAACAACGTATTTACAGATAACTAATAGCCAGTGGTGGTAATGATAACGGCGACGATGATGGTGATGATAATAAACAATAAATATGGCTTATAAAGGGCTATATAATTTATAAATACGAAAAGCGAAGGTGACACCTCATTGACTACCTAAGATTATGATTAGCACAAGCTTTCGTATGCAAGTATACTTTATCAGGTGCAATCAAAGTATACTTAACAAAAGCTTGTGCTAATCATAGCCTTTGTTAATAAGGGGTTACTTTGACTTTTCATGATATCGCTAACACGGCAACCCACACATCTTTGCTATTTAATTTACGACTCTTTTGGTTCAGATTGGAACCAACTTATATGCCATAATGAAAACTTCATGAATGGCGATCATGAAACTTAATGTGCCGAAAATACAACCCTCTCAAAATAATAATAAACATTATAAAACTCCACTGGGTACACTTCCCATCTACAATACTTTGTATAAATCGAGCTAGTTTGACTAGCCAGCTTGTGGAAACCATGGCGACGACCCGGAAACAGAATTCCCAATCTCTTCTGAAATGAAATTCTTTTTTCACACGGATTTGTTACTTAAGATTTTGCTTAGTTCTATTGGATAATCTGTGAATAAAAGAATTATTGAATGCAAAGTTGTTTAAATTGAAGATGACAGGTACCGCTATGGTTTTGAAAGAAGGTGAATTTACGTCGACGATTTATGGAATGGTACGAATCATAGATGATGGATTAGTGTACTGTACGTTGTCAATTTGTCATAGTCATAATAGTGTACTGTTACCTGTGTATCTATATGTATGAAAAATTAACAATTATACATACGATACGACTCACAGTCGGTCTGGGTAGCCCTTGGTGTTAGTCTGTTATATATATATAAAATATATATATATATATATCGAAATGACTATCGATCAAAAAATCTTAATATCACCCATAGCTATGAAAGAAACTCTTATAGTTTTAATAGTATTTCAAAACGAAATAATAGTTAAGTTCTTATTACACTATGAGTGAAATGACGCCCAGGCAATCTGGTAGTTGAAATTAAAACATTGTTTAACAGTTTGAATTGAGAAAATCATGATTTTATTTGCATATTGTACTTAGAAAAGGGTATATGTATCACTTTACTTTGTGTGATATGAATTATGTGTTATTGTCACTCTATACTGTATTTCAGATCCATGATCAGCGGTATAGAGAAGCGGTCCAAATATTAAATCATCAGTTACAAAGCCATCAAAAGGTGTATGTTTTATCATTTATAGTATGTATACAGTAATATAGTAAATGGTCCGGGATTCCCCAAGGTAGGGTGTTAGGGCCAATATTATTTACGATTTTTATAAATGACATCACGGATGAAATATCGAGTATAATGAAAATATTTGCGGATGACACAAAATTGTACAAGTTACATCAGACAAACACTTTTGAAATATTCTGAAGAATGATCTTAGCAATATAGTCCAGTCGTCAGAAAAGTGGCCGTTACCATTTAACAGTGCAAAATGTAAAGTGATACATTATGGAGAAGGAAATCCATAGTGTGTATATGATAGATAGGAGACTAAACGCTGGAAACAGACAAGGAAGAAAAGGACCTTGGAGTAATTTTCGATCTGGAGCTATGATTTAAAAAACACATGCACAAATCAATAAAAACCGTAAACAGCAGACTTGGTATCCTAAAAAGAAGTTTTGATAATCTTAGGCAAAAAATCTTTTCTCACCTTATACAAATCCTTTGTAAGACAACAAAGCCTTTGTGAGTACAGTTCAACAGTATGGTACACAACCCGCAAAGTGGACTGGATAGAAATGGAGAATGTACAGAGGAGAGCTACGATATGAAGGAATTAACATACGAGGACAGACTTTGGGAGTTAAAATTGCCAACACTAGCTTACAGAAGAGAGAGAGAGTAGATATGATCCAAGTGTTCAAGATAGTGAACAATATTGAAAATATCAAGAGTAAAAATTTTTTTTGAATTTTAAGATAGAAATGGCAGAGGTAATAGTGAAACTATAGATTTAGAAGTGTAATCAGGGAGAATGTATTCTCAAACAGAGTGATTAATACCTGGAACACCCTTACCGAAAATGTAGTATCTACAAAAACAATAAATTCATTCAAGAACCCATTGGAAAAGTATTGGGAGAACAGGCAACTAAAATATGATAAAGAGGATGTAGAGGCTCCCAGCCGCATGCGCGTGAGGAACTTTATCCATGGTATTAAGAGGGACAGAAAAGCTACAACCTGATGAGTCCTAATTCTATTAAATCTATTAAATATTAAGGTATGTTGTCTTTGCGTTAATCCATCTGACGTTAATTTTATTTCATTAAATCCATAGTTATCGATTGTATACATGTGCACTAAAGCTTGTGTGAGAGGTATTACCTTTACTTTCCGCATTATACTGATGGCGTATAAATAACTCTTTTATTACAGTCCCAGGCAGCTTTGTCCCTACTTGCATACTGCTCATTTCAAATTCAAGACTTTGTCAGTGCCGCTGACTGCTACGAGCAGCTGTCTCTTCTCTATCCTGATAATGTCGACTATAAACTCTACTATGCCCAATCTCTCTACAAAGCATGTCTCTATTCGGAAGCTATGAAAGTCACGTGCCAAATAGATAGCCCAGCCTACCATAGTAAGGTAATTCACACTATGTTCAGTCATTTACTTTGCACTATCCAGGTTAGAGTATCACTAGTAACATTAAGTTTAATGTAGTTTGTGCAATTTTTACCATGTACATTGTACAGTTGAGTTGTAGCTGTCGTGTAGACACAGTGATGCAAGTTAATATATGTGTACTGTGGAGGCCTTTTTAATTCTACTATGTTAATACTTATGGGTGTACTTGGAAGTATGGTGAACAGTAAACACCAATCATAAAATGTCTTCCCAAAGTATAATTTACCTTTTAATTGGAATTCAGAAACTAAAGTCAGGAAATCTAGGGATGTCCAGGTTTTCTGTTAATGAACCGACAGTTAGCCTCTGTTGACAACAATTAGCTGTGAGGAGTAATTCCTATTTAGTTATTCAACATTGCAGATAATTTTATATATGTCATTATGTCTATGGCTTGATGCGGAAGAATGGAACAGATTCATGATTAATCCTCGATTGATTCATGATTGATCGTCGATTGATTCATGATTGATCGTCGATTGATTCATGATTGATCGTCGATTGATTCATGATTGATCGATTGATTCATGATTGATCGTCGATTGATTCATGATTGATCATCGATTGATTCATGATTGATCGTCGATTGATTCATGATTGATCCTCGATTTATTAATGATTGATCGTCGATTGATTCATGATTGATCGTCGATTGATTCATGAATGATCGTCGATTGATTCATGATTGATGCTCGATTTATTAATGATTGATCGTCGATTGATTCATGATTGATCATTGATTGATCCATGAATGATCGTAGATTGATTCATGATTGATCATCGATTGATTTATGATTGATCATCGATTGATTCATGATTGATTCTCAGAGGATTCATGATTGATCCTCTATTGGTTTGAGATAGATCCTCATTTTATTCATGATTGATCCCTGATGGATTAACAATTGATCCTGGATTGATTCACACTTGATCCTTGATTGATTCATAATTGATCCTCGATTGATTCACAATTTATCGATTAATTCATGATTGATCCTCGATTAATTCATGATTGATCTTCGATTGATTCATGATTGGTCCTCGAATTATTCATTATTGATGCCTGATTGATTTTTGATGGATTTATAATTGATTGACTTTCATCAATTCGACTATTTGCAGATCAACAAACTACAGGCAGCTGTGAAGTATGGCGATGGCGACCTGTCTGGAGCACAGGTTCATTTCTACTGATATTTGTAACCAATTTTGTATGACAGTAATTGTCTAAAAAACCAGTAAAATTAATAATTCAAGAACAAATGCCATCAAAAAGACGTTGAGATTATTATGAAATAACTTTAAAATCACTGATATTTAATTATTATATTTGCTTGATCATCAGAATAGGTTAAATTTATACAAATTTTACCACGGAAAATATTCCCCATATTAAAATTTCAACTCAACATTGAACATAATAATAATCCATTATCACACTTGCTTTAGAAAGCAACATGCTTACTAGCATAGACATTTCTACGCCTGACCAATATTTTAATTTCGTTATAGGAAAGTAAGAGAAATGTCCCTATTTCTTTGATTGTCCAGTAGAATTATTTTTTGCCAATATTATAATAAAAGTAAGTTTTGTAGTGATTACCTAAAATATTTTATTTTGTATAAAAAAGTTTCCACTTTTATCGAATAATAATAGTTTATTTGGGCATTGCACAAAACCTGGGGATATATACTGTCCTCCCTCTCATGTGACAGGATTCATTATTATATGATACATTTAATAAGCAATTCTCTGACATGTTCTATTTTTATTTCTGCCGTTAATGCATAAAGGTGATATTGTCAATAGGTCTACCCAGCTCAGACGCTGTCCATAAATTTTTAAAATTTTTTAATATTGTGAGGTAAGACAAATTCACACTCTGAAACCTCACTTTGTTTATTTTGTTGTTTCGAAGAATATGGTGGAACAGTGCGCGGCTGATGATCCAGATACGGAAATCAACCTTGGCTGCCTTCTCTACAAGGTTTCCATTATCCTATGGCAACTATGAAAGTTAGACCTGTGTATCATATATTTATAGTGGCAAGAATATCATAATTTAAATATCATTAGAAGTGTGAATTTTTAATTGTAATTTTTTATTTGTATGCATCAGAGCATCAGATGCATATAAATACAGTTCATGATATTAATACAGGGTAACATAACAATGTAGAATGTTAACTACTATATGACAAGGAGAAAATATTAGAGAACTGTACAAACAGTGTGTACACTATAGAGTATTTTGAACTATAAGGCAAGCCATTGCAGTATTAATGAATGCTGGATAAGATGATATTCATCATAATCATAACAATTATAGTGTACAATTATACCCAAATATAAGCTTTCACACATCTCAACTCATCATCAACTAACAATAAGTTCAAGTCATGTGATGCTATAGTCTTGTTCTTTATATACATATACAAAGACTTGTGAGAATTTGATTTTTGTAGCGGCATAACTAAAACAAATTTCCATTCATTCCAAATGTACCACATTTATTGACTGCAAGTATCAGCCAATGAAGGCTCTCAGATGCGGTTTACAATGGCAGCTATTTAGCGCAATACACCCGACAAAGACATTACGAAACGTCTACCCATTTCAGAGACGGGTTTACTCAAGCAATCGGGGATAAATAACTTGCTAAGGATCATCGCAGAAACGTCGACCATTGGGTGGTTTTGAACCTGCGACTTTTCAGTTACCAGTCCATGGTCCTACGACAGAACTAACTGTTATAGTACGTATAGTGTCTTTATTATTGATTACTTTTGTCTCTTACATCAAGCTAGTTATTACAACTATGTATTATAGTTATAAAACATTAATGTTTTCTGATTGACATGGGTGATAGTATTAGATTCGCGCTACATGCAGGAGGGTAACTACGCCGAGGCGTGTCAGAAGTTTATGACCGCGATGCAGATCGTCGGGTATGATCCAGATATCTCGTACAACATCGCCTTGTGTCACTACATGATGAAGCAGTACGCTCCTTCACTCAAACATATCGCTGACATTATAGAGAGAGGCATACGCGAACACCCAGGTATTTCAACAGCCCAACAGTCACGGTCTTGGCTGCTTTTGTGTCTTGTCTCATCACCATCACTGCCAACCCCCTGCTTATTTGGCTTTATTAGCTTGATTATTGTTGTAAAACGCTCAAGCTATACACAGTGACCCCTCGCATATATTTCATATATTTACTATTCTTTATGTACGGTTCATTCATGCTTTTTGATATGATCACCAAATGACATTTGACCAGGTTACAAAGGCTTAAATCACACAATTCTATTTTATTCAATTGAGTGAGTTCAAATAGAAACAATGTCTGATGGTAGTGCACATGTAGCCGTACACACGCATACCATTTTATTTTATGGAGCATTGTAATGGATCATTTCATTTAGCAGGGGCCACTTCGCCTTATCATTTTATTATCCTTTATATAAGATGTAATATTTAAATTACATTACAGCTGCATACACGCATGTTAATTTTTACATTTCTCGAAAGACAACATTAAAATTGATTACAATGTAATGCTTCTCATGTAACATGTATCATGTATGATTCGCGACCCGTGCTTTTGTTGACAGAGTTAAGTGTGGGTATGACGACGGAGGGTATTGACGTGCGGAGTGTGGGGAACACGTACACGTTACACGAGACGTCACTCATTGAAGCGTTTAATCTTAAGGCTGCCATCGAATATCAATTAAAGAACTGTGAGTACAACAGTACATTAAACGTTGAGTCGTGACACAGTACATTTTAACATCAGAGGCGTATTTATCATGTGGATATTGTGCATTACTGTGGCCAATTTATTGTATAGTAAAAATACTATTATATCATTTATACTATGACATACGGGGCACCCATTAATTTTATATCATTCAACCCCCTTTACAAAGCAAGCCTATAAAAAATGTGGACCACGAATTGATTAGCCTTTCTTATCAGTGATAGGGGAAAAACACCTACTGTGATAAACCACCGAGTTTGGACAGATCTACAGGCGGGCTACACATGTCGCACATAGAGACCATAGAGCATCACAAGCAATCACACCAGAGGGAAAAAGCCCTAACAGAACCACACTTAGAGGGCTACCCAGGGCCCCATGGGCACGGGGGTTTAAGGCGTTTTCTGCCAAAAAACACCACAGGTAGTGTTCTGGCTAGATCGGGAATTAACCCAGGGTCCTCTGGATTCCATGTCAAACGCTTCAGTCACTACGCTAACTGCCCCCCCCCCCCAGATGAAGCGTCATGCGAGGCCATCACTGACATGCCACCCCGGTCAGTCGAAGAATTGGACCCGGTGACCTTACATAACCAGGCTCTCATGAACATGGACTCTAACCCCACCGCAGGCTTCGAGAAACTCCAGTTCCTTCTCCAACAGAATCCGTGTCCACCCGAAGCTTTCGGCAATCTCTTGCTGCTTTATATAAAATACGAGGTAAGTCGATCGTTATGTGTTGTATAAAATCAGCTTGAGCCCGCCGAAGATTTGCTCATGATCAAGGCGTCTTCAAGTGATAGTGTTCAAAATAAAGTTTGACATTTATGTACTATCCTTTTGAGGCAAATTATGCATCTGGGGCAACTATGATAGTTTATAAGTCAGCCAATGTGTGTAGTGTATTAAATAGAATGAATAATGCTTTTTTGCTGATATTGTTGAAATATGCTGTAGTGGATTGCGTGATGTGAAACTTTGGCTTAGAAAACAAAGTATTGGATTTTGAGCGTTCCACTTAGATCAGACCCAACAGAATGTTCACGAGGTAAACTACACGACTACAGCTACGAATGAACTTTCAGAGATTACAATTAAAGTTTCATCCACCTAAATTGTTACTGCATTATCCTAGTTCCCTCATGTTAGTTATATACCTAGTGCATGTACGTCATATCTAATGTGACTGGATTATGCCTAGTGTATGTCCTTAATGTGAGTATTTTATACCTCATGTGACTATGTTATACCTAATGTGAGTATGTTATCCCTAATGTGTGTTATGCCTAGTGTAAGTATGATGGTGCACC
Source organism: Epimenia babai (assembly GCA_011762755.2). Taxonomy (NCBI): domain Eukaryota; kingdom Metazoa; phylum Mollusca; class Solenogastres; order Cavibelonia; family Epimeniidae; genus Epimenia; species Epimenia babai. The sequence goes on along the minus strand of WURV02034012.1, from coordinate 7,563 downwards.
TAATGTGTTTATGTTATACCTAATGTGAGTACGTTTTACCTAATCTGAGTATGTTATACCTAATATAAGTGTTATACATAGTGTGAATATGTTGTACCTAATGTGAGTATGGTATAGCTAATGTGATTGTGTTCTACCTAATGTGAGCGTGTTATACCCAATGTGAGCGTGTTATACCTAATGTGAGCGTGTTATACATAGTGCGAGTATGTTGCACATAATGAGACTGAGTATGTTATAACTACTGTATATTATACCTAATGTGAGTGTGTTATACCTGATGTATGTTGTACCTAATGTGAATATGTTATACCTAGTGTAAGTATGTTGTACCTAATGTGAGTATGTAATACCTAGTGTAAGTATGTGATATCTTATACCTAGTCTAAGGATACCTCCTAAATGCCCGTAACACTTAAATATAATGTGTTTATAAAGTACTACATTTTTAGCTCACCTGAGCTTATGCTCAGTGATCTTTTCAGATCGGAGTTTGTCCGTCGTCCATCCATCCATCCGATATTGAAATTTTCTTTAAAATGTTCTCAAGAACCACCTTAACGCAGGGGTCTGCTATTTGGCAGATATTGTCCATGGGTTGGTCTCTTCTAGATTTGTTCATGGTATTGTCATCGCAGCTAGGGGAAGTAACTTCTGCAGATGTTCATATTTTTCTTGCGTATGTGACCGTTGTGTACATTGAGATCAATGTGTATGATGTGCCCATTGAGCATATGTACAATCTGACTGTTGTCTACGGTCCCACTGTTGTGTATATGAACAATCTGACTATTGTCTATGGTGCCACCGTTGTGTTTAATATGTACAATCTGACTATTGTCTCCGGTGCCCCTGTTGTGTATATTTACAATCCAATTCTTGTCTACAGTGTGACCATTCTGTATAATCCAATTATTGCATAGAATGTAATAATCCGTAATAAATTGTTTCAGTATTACGATCTCGCTGCCGATGTACTCGCAGAAAATGCTCACCTTACATACAAGCTTCTCTCCCCTGTATGTCGGTCGTTATTATTTTACTTGTTTCTATAATTACCTCCATTCTGGAGCACGGTTCTACTCGTACTTTAAATTGATTAGTAAATTGAATTTCTCTATTATTTAGCAATTTAATGTCGTTAAAACCAATGTCTACAGTCTCTGCGATCAATCTCTTCATTTATGATAAAGTAGATGAACTGTATGAGGTTATGTTCCCAAACCTTTGTTTCGATTCTGAAATTGTTTTTAATTTCTCCTCATTATCAAATGTCCTCCCATCATTAAATTCCTCCCGATAGCCTTATGTCCTCTAATTGTCGAATGTCTCGCGTTTGTCGATCGTGATGTTTTTGCCAATTGTTGAATGAACTACCATCAGTATCTGTACGAGTTTCTCGAAGCCGTGATCACGAAGCAGACGTCACCGGAGGAGGCTTACCGGCGCCTTGATGACATGGCCAACAAACAGACGGAGATTCTTCGTAAACTTACCAAACAGGTCTCTACTAGTGTCATTCTCACAGTATGGTTCTCAGAGTATGGTTTACCACCTGTGTCATTCTCACAGTATGATTCACCACATGTGTAATTCTCACAGTATGATTCACCACATGTGTCATTCTCACAGTATCATTCACCCTCTCTGTAATTCTCACAGTATGATTCACCACATGTGTCATTCTCACAGTATGATTCACCCTCTCTGTAATTCTCACAGTATGATTCACCATGTGTATGGTTTGTCAGCCAGATAATCAAGGCTCATTATCTCTAAACTAAACTAACCATCAAATAGGGAAAGTATTAATCATTTAAAATGAAAATGTTGATTTTTGTATATAAATTTTTGGATTATGCTAGTGCTATCTCTATAATTTGGTGGATTGCATGGTGTTGAAACATGACAGGTACAAGAGGCGAGACAGAACCACGACGATGACTCGGTCAAGAAGGCTGTTAATGATTACGATGAAGCATTAGAGAGGTACAGTAGGATCCCCAGGACACAAACAGTATTGTTACAGCTAAAAGTGCCTTGAACACTGCCTGTTAACCTGTGGAATTATTTACAGTTAAATAATAACCATTTCTGCTCTATACAGCCACATTAGAGAATAGTCTATATATAAGTATTATTACTGGTATGGTATATAACATCATTGTCATTTCGCAGATATATTCCGATATTGATGCAGCAAGCTAAGATCTACTGGGACCGTGAGAATTACCACCAGGTCGAGAAGATCTTTCGTAAATCTGTCGAGTTCTGTAACGAGCATGACGTGTGGAAGTTGAACGTGGCCCACGTCCTCTTCATGCAGGAGAACAAGTACAAGGAGGCGGCTGGCTTCTACGGGCCGATCGTGAAGAATAACTACGATAATGTGAGTACTGGACGTACCTGGCTGACAAGAGTCGCTGTAAATGTACTCTATGATGTTGACGAAAATGCGAGTTCTTGAAATAGTATTTAAAGTTTTGATTAATTAATCGATGTGTTGAATGAAAGTGTGCGTGTTTTTGTCACCAGATTCTCAGCGTGAGCGCCATCGTGTTGGCCAACCTTTGTGTGTCCTACATCATGACGAGTCAGAATGAAGACGTAAGTGCACTCACAGTTAGACATCCTACTTCTCTTTATACAAATCATTAGAGAATATCTCCCTCTATCTAAAACAGCGTCAGTACCGCATAAATTCTATGGTTGTATAGTTATAAGGTGACGAATGCAAGTTAAAAATGCGTAAGATTTTTTATGTTGCATTGTTTGTAGGCCGAAGAGTTGATGAGAAAGATCGAGAAAGAAGAAGAGCAGGTGGCATATGATGATCCAGATAGGAAGATATACCACTTGTGTATCGTGAACCTCGTCATAGGGTAAGGCATACAATGATCCAGATAGGAAATATACCACTTGTGTATCGTGAACCTCATTATAGGGTAAGGTATACAATGATCCAGATAGGAAATATACCACTTGTGTATCGTGAACCTCATTATAGGGTAAGGCATACAATGATCCAGATAGGAAATATACCACTTGTGTATTTTAAACCACGTTTGATTATTCGGATGTATTGATACCCGACCTAATGTCAACCCATAAATATTAAATACCCAGCATATAGCTACAGGTAAATCCCCAACATGTAGTTAGGTAAATGCTCAATTCGTACCAAGACACCGTGTATATATACAACTCGTAGCTACATGTAAAAGTAGCGTTGTATGTTTAAGCCTTGAGACCACTAATTCACCAATGCCCACCATGTCTGGTCACCAGGACACTGTACTGCGCCAAGGGCAACTACGAGTTCGGCATATCTCGCGTGATCAAGAGTCTCGAGCCTTACAACAAGAAGTTGGGCACGGACACGTGGTACTACGCGAAACGATGCTTCCTCTCCCTCATCGAAAACATGGCTAAACACATGATCATGATGAGAGACGGGGTCATCAATGAGTGTATACAGTTCCTCGAGCACTGCGAACGTACGTATACCCGGTTCCTACGTATACCCGGTATTCTGGTGTTACATGGTATTACATCGTCATTACCGTTAGTTAATAGTGCAGGTATGTGATTAAAGCGGCTTTATTTCAGGCTTTATTCAACTATGACCTACCTCTAGTCAGTTATAGTATAATCAAGTATTAATTATACTTTTCTATAACCTATGACTCGTTATCATGTATGTGTATCTCGATATATGCAAAGATAAACCCATTTTTCCTTTGCCATCCTGAAGTGCTTAGATAATACCGCATAGTTATGGTATAAAAAGGAGTGACATTTTTAACTGGACTCTAATGTTACTTTTAAATCTTGCCAAATGACAGTTTACAACAATCACTCGAAAAAACCAGCTTGATAACGGGTGCCAGCAAACACCTTGGTTTTCACTTTTGTCGTCTGTATATTTTTTTTCTATATTTACACATGCTGCCATCAATTTCACCAGCACTTAGTTAGGGCTTGGTCAACCATGAAACACCTTTCTAACTTTTTTTAGCAATTTATCAAGTCTACCGTAACCAAGATATATTCTGCTGGGTAAATTTCTCTGTATGGTTGTCTTTTATCTAGACACGGCTTGTGCCCCGATGGAGTACTGTTGTCTCATGTAAACGTGGGCTTGTTGTGCCAAAACGGTGTATGGTTGTCTCGTATGTAAACACGGGCTTGTCATGCCCCGATGGAGTACAATTGTCTCGTGTGTAAACACAGGCTTGTTCTTTGACGGAGTATGGTTGCCTTGTATGTAAACACGGGCTTGTTGTGCCCCGATGGAGTACAGTTGTCTCGTATGTAAACATGGGCTTGTTGTTCTTCGACAGAGTACGGGAGGGACGTCATGGCTGAGATTAACCCCCCACTGGAAACTGAGCACAAACACCCAGGTAAAAACACGGTGACCTATGAATCCCGTCTCCTCAAGTCACTCCTACTCCAGCTCATGTGATTCCCTCCATCCATCATCTAATTAAACATTCCCGATCACTGACGACATCATTTACGAAATGTCAAGCCTGAAGTTTTAACACATGGATTAGAAGAGATCTTCATGAATGCAACTGTTGCACGGCCCCATGATTTCAAGGCTTTGTAAATCCTTGCTTATTTATTTATTTAATGTACATAATTAATACAACATAAAGCGCAGTAAAAACAATTTTTATTGGTTTTTAGTCGTTAGTTACTTTTAAAAGAAAATCGAAGAGGTGGCCAAGGACCCATCGAAGCATTTTTTGTAATATGAAATAACATTCCGCAATGACCACACAGGATGCAGAGTCAATTTTTTGCTTCAAATATATTTTGCAATTTAATAATTTTTGGGGGGAACATTCACCTTGCTCCCCTTGAAGTTTGTTTCGACTATTTTTTTTTGATATAAAAGCCTTAAACACCTCTCTATCCATCATTATTAAGTATCACTTCATGATTGTCATAAAATAATTCTACGTACTTAACTGGAGCTATATTTAATAAATTTTTCTGTCTGATTCAGTAACGATACATCGTTTTCTGGCAACTCATCCTGAAAACTAAAATATCGAGGTTACCTTCTTGTCTAAAGACGAATTGCTTCCCTTGTCTCACAACGTGACAAGATTGGGCTTGATCGGCATACCTATGGGGTAGCGGAATTTTGTATCTGCTATATTCTGTTGTCGATTGATAGTTTGCTACTTACAGGCCGATCCATTCATTGTTTCTTGGCCATATTTCTGGCCACTACCCTGACATACTGTTTGTAATGCTGTCGATATCCATGATAATTATATATTACATTAATAACACCGATGCGGAGTTACCTCTGTTTTAATTATATCTAGGATCCGTATGGCACGGTGTTAGGAATAATTAACTCGCTAATAATGTCAGCGATCATTTAAAGGTTTCGTAAAAATGTCTTCGTTCATCTTCACTGAGCTTGTAGTGGTGTTTGCGAAGATAGTGTGATGTTTTTTCCTGTAGGCTGCTATGTTCCTCTCGAAACAGGACTTTGAGAGCTGGGATGAACATGGATAACAACGGCAGCTCAGCTAGGCTGACCTGAAACGTGATTGTATTGCTATACTTAGCTAAGCAGTAGACAGGAATAAAGCAGACGCCTCGGCTCGGCTGACCAGAAACGTGATTGTATTGCTTTACTTAGATAAGCAGTAGACAGGAATAAAGCAGACGCCTCGGCTAGGCTGACCAGAAACGTGATTGTATTGCTATAGTTAGCTAAGCAGTAGACAGGAATAAAGCAGACGCCTCGGCTAGGCTGACCTGAAACGTGATTGTATTGCTATACTTAGATAAGCAGTAGACAGGAATAACGCAGACGCCTCGGCTTAGCTGACCTGAATTAAGCGTGATTGCATTGCCGTGACGATGCCCAGGGCTATTATGAACAGATGTATACGAAATAGTTTGAATACACAATACACACCGTCATGTTGTCAAAAGCAACGCCAACATTGTCAGCAAACTGGTCGGCAAATACAGGTATTTTGGGGTATCGCTGACTAAAGTGCGTCAATATTGTGAATTTCGCCTTCATTCGTTTCCCGATATCCAGAGCTTGCGATGTTGTGCTGGAATTGAGAAATTGATACATCCAAAACTGATAGAATCCCAAAACCATGCATTTACGTAGGAATTACTAAAGATTTCCATTAAACATAGTGTTACCAGAATTCTGGTCTAATCAGAAATATGAGTTATGATTCTGATTCGGGATGGGGATTCGAGGGCACTTCATTATTCACACTAACTGTATGCAGGAAAGTTTTACAGCTGCCAGGTGACTGGTAGTATTTACATTTGTTCTTTTGTTTTGTATGATTTTATTTACGGAGGCATCCAATGAGTTGGTGAAAATGAAAGTTTACTAAAGGCAGTAAGGCCGAGTACAGACCTATGCGTCTTTAACTTGGCTTTCTGTTCTAGTTCATCCTCCATTGTGGCTTCATGTATGAGCACGTCACAATCTCTGCCTGATTTCAATAAAAACATCCACAAATCTATAAACGCACAACAACCATGCAACATGTGTTGCTATAAACCATCACTGACTGTAAGTCCTCTGGAATTTCCTAAACATAAACTGATCCAGACAGCCTACATTGGCAACAGCCAACAAACACAATGTACGCAGCTGCAGCCATGCGCCACACCACATGGACTGCAGCACACCATGTTGGTATAGAGGAAATGTCAGAACCATTATCCCACATGAATGTATCCCACATGAATGTATCCCATAAATATCCCAAATACTCATGTCTGACGCTACCAGATACCAGAACATAATATGTTAAAACCAAAAACAAACATAATGTATAAAATTCGATACCTGCTTGCACCAATCGTTCGCACGGCATCGTGTCTCCAGAATATGTTAGTGTCCAAGAATCTTGACCGATAACGAAACCAAAAGCGCTGGCACAATGCTCCACCTCAACCACCTTCAGCTGTTTTGAGTTCATATGGATTTGAGATGGACCGACATTTTACTTCGTTTCACTAAGATTCATTATTACAGTGCGTTTCTGTAAATATGCATGGATCTGATGAAAATCATGAATTCACAGGAAAGTTTAATTCAATTAAGAAAAATAAGACGCCACAGGATGCTCATCTTAATATTAAAAAGGATGCAATCATAATGTTGAAAGAATATTTGCTACGGGTTATGGGCAATATTGAAAACATGAGGCCTCAAGACGCTCACCTGGAAAAAAGAGAAGACAAGAGGACAAGGAGGCCATCTTGATATTAGAACGAGAAGACAACAAGGAGACTGCCTGACATAAAAAAAAACAGGCCAAAGAGACCTGACAATACCTATTACGATACTGAAACTAGACAAGAGGCCAAAGAGACCAGACAATACCCATTACAATACTGAAACTAGGCAAGAGGCCAAAAAGACCCGGCAATACCCATAATGACACTGAAAATACAGATTTGTGGAAAAAAACGTAGCCTGAAATCACATCTAATTGCCAAAATAGAGATGCCCTAAACAAATCTTAATGAGACCTACACAGACAATATCTG
>WURV02033901.1:0-22680 GCA_011762755.2 Epimenia babai | reverse complement strand
GCACGTGATACCACGTTCCTTTAGCCCATACTTTGACGAAGCAAGTCAAAACGTCCCCTTAACTAAACGTCCCCTACCAAGATGTTCCTCCATATCGCTAAGTATAAAAGAATAGAGCCTAAACGTTTATACTCGATGTAAAATGATATCTTATGTAAACTAAAAGAACGTTGAACGCTGCTAAGATACACCCTAAATCTTTTTGTATGCATTGACGCCATATTGGTTCATTGTTGAGAACACGTTGTTATGACAACTGACGTCAGACTTTAGTACTCTATTGGGATAACGAGATGGGGGAAGAGGGTAATAGCATCAACATATTAAACAGTCATGACCTAGTCCGTGAGAACACCATGCATAACCATGCTGCAGGGCGCACTAGGCCCGTTCACGCAGACGACATTTAAAATCCTTACCACCCCATAAATCATGTTGTATACTGGCTAGACCAAAGACTTACATAGCAGTCATCCTTGGTTCAAATCAACCATTTGGCCATTTTCGTTCATAGCACAACAGTTTTATCAAAATCGATATTGAGTTGAAAAAGGAAGATTTAGGGTGTTCCGAATGTCACAAGACTTACATAAGGTGAAGGAAATATATTAGCCATCTCATGCTGGAATAAACAATTTATTTGGCAGGAAAATAATATTTTGTACATTTGGTTGGGCCGTTTTACATGGATCGAAAAAGTTAATACCCGCAAATATTCCAGGTGTACAATAAAACAAAATTAAAGCGTATTTAAAAAAAAATATGGCGTAAACACGATGACGTACCGTTGGTCTGTTTTTGCTGCTGCTGTTGCTGTATATTTGCTGCCATCATCATGCTGGCCGTCTGCGCGGGCACGCCTTCGGGACGCCGCGCCTGCTTGAGACTTTTACCGAAGCTGAGAGCAGCGACGAGGGTGTGTGTATCGGCCTGCGATGATGTCTGGGGTAGTGCCATGCGTTGGCCTGCAACACCCGGGAGGTGAATGAAATACGCGTATAAAAAAACACCTCGACTAAACAACGGATCACACGGTCCTCTGGCAAGAACACAGATAGACCCGCTTAGGCGGAAAAGGGTGGGGGTGGGTGTTGACCCACATTTCATAAGAGGCGCGTGATTCTGGAAGAAAGACTGTCAACATTAACTGATCTTAAAAATTGCACCGGCAAATAAATGGCGTAACGGATATATTTCAAGGTTCAATAATGGGAGAGAAGTAAACAAAGTATTTGATTATACTTTCGTTACAAAATGAACGTACACTATATCAACACTTCAGTGGTAGTCATCAACCTATTCTCATGGCCAGACTATCTCTTAGTACAGCAGGCACACCCTCAACCGTACGGACTAGGTCTAATTAAGTGTGCCCATTGTAGCATGGATGAGAGATGAGACTCTCCAAAGACATAGGCAGGTATGCTGTGTGACGCGCGAGTCTATGGCATTATTGAAAGCACTATTCAGCGCGGTAATGCTATATCTGCTTGTTGGCTCGCGGTATAGAAATTGGCCCTCAGAACTGAGCAGTATCTAGTTAGGGTATATATATATTTACTTATTTATTTATTTACGGATGTAGGGTGATCGTGACAGTCTGATAAAGATCAACTGTCAGCCCAGACTCCGCGTTATGATTTTACCACCATCTCGTATAGAGCTAACCACATTCAGTGACCGCGTAACAACCATAGTTACTCGAGTGGTAGGAGCACTGGACTTGTAACCCATAAGTCGCGCCTTAAAAATCATCAACCGGAAAGGAGCTCAGTTAGACTATAAAGAAGGAGGTGGAGGGTGCGAATCTCGGGCAATACAGAGTATCCTTGGGCGAGATACTTTAATTCTGATTGCGTTGGTCGACTTAGCCATAAGTGGAATTTGTGGTAACAAAAGTTATTATGCACTATAGGAGTGAAATTATGATATGTTTGGTCGCGCCTGTGTAGACGTCATTTGGAAAGCTGCGTGAGTGGTTTCGAATATATAAATATAAATATATATATATATGTCATACTTAACTTTCACTTCAAGTCATTCGGCAAGCTGGACAAATGGTTTCAAAATGCGGTATATAAATATCATGCTTAACTTTCACTTTCACTTTAATGATAACTCACTGCTCTCGCGCTCCCAGTCTTGTCTCGAGGACGTGATGCTATCGAGTATGTTACTCGTAATGCGATTCAGATTGTTCAATTGTTTCTGTCAAAAAACGATCGCTTATGTAATACAAACTATGTGTGTGATCCAACAAAAATTGTGTTCATTGTTGCCATAATGCCATAATTCGGTAATCGGGTAATCATAAATCAGGTTTGAAGAAAAAACGAAGGAATTACTTAAATTTGTCACTTCAGGCCTTAAATACAATGACTATACTTATTAAGGGAAACATCAGTTTGCGGAAATAAGGACTCTGTTGGCATTTGGAACCGGTGGAATAAATAGACAAACGTCAACTGTGTGTTCGGTGGTTTTCATAACGCCGTTTTCTCCCGACATAAAACATTAGGCCAATGCGTTCATCGCGTTAACCACAGGAAATGTAGGCTACCTTAAGTGAAGAGTCAAATATGGCCCACGGACCAATTACCGGGGTAACCATCCTGTAGCTATCTCTAGGTAGAGATCTTCAATAAAATCACAAGAATTTCTCAGTCAGTTTCAGTCATTCCTACATGATGAAAAAAAGTGTGGTACCAAAGCGCAGGTAACACACATTATCCAAAAAACAGAAAAGTATCCTCATAACTATGCCCGGTCATATGGGAGATTATTCGATCAATCATTGGGTAAGCTGAGCAAGAAGATTATGGGTGGTTTCATATATTGCCATTAGAGAGTGAAAAAAGAAATATGGGGTCACTCAAGTATTTATACACATAGTCAAGAGGCAAGATCATAATGTGTATTAAATTATCGCTATCGACATGTATTAAATTTTTGCTACAGACCTGTATTAAACTATCACTACAGACCTGTATTAAACTATCACTACAGACCTGTATTAAATTATCACTACAGACCTGTATTAAATTATTGCTACAGACCTGTATTAAACTATCACTACAGACCTGTATTAAATTATCGCTACAGACCTGTATTATATCATTGCTACAGACCTGTATTAAATTATCACTACAGACCTGTATTAAATTATCGCTACAGACCTGTATTAAATTATCACTACAGACCTGCGCCTGTTCCTGGTTCATCGACATGGCTTTGTTATGGATCTGCTGTGCCCTCTCCTCCGCCTCTGGTTCAGGTTTAGTCCGGAGATGATCAGGGACAACCTCGTGTGTAAATGCTGACACCCGGCCATCAGTGATTTTCTGTCACGAGGGGTGAAGTTCAATAAGAAGAAAAGTATGGAGGGGCAAATGAGACAAATCTTATTACTGATTACACGGGACAACTGAAGGTGCAAATAAGACCGTAGAGAAATATGCTTGGTAACTTCGGATGTGCATAAGATGCAGACGAATACATATGAGAACTCAGGAGATGCACACGAGACCATAAGAAGAATACTGTTGACAACTCTGTATATGTTTGAGGCGCAGACGAATTAATAGCAGATGTACTCGTATGTACATGAGCGAATATGCTTGACAGCTCTGGATGTGCATGAGACCCAGAGGGATACATAAGACAACTTCAGGAATGCACAGGAGACCATGTTGGGAGGATATGCTCAATGATTCTGGATGTGCAAAAGACTCAGAAGAATCCATGAAACAAGTCTAAAGATACGCGAGACTGTGAAACACACGACGGAAGTCTTGAGGAAAATACGACAGGGACAAAAAGTAGACACAATCCTGGAGGTGCCTACGAGACCGAAAGAATACACAAGAGTGACACAATGGCCAGTTTTTACCTCGAGTTCAGAATCAACGTCGGGTGAAAGCATGAGTGGAAGAAAGGCGTAACTGCGCAAATGTGGCATCCTGTCGCTCTTCAGCAGCTGACCAAGTGAGTTCAACTGGCCAGAGAGTAAGGCAAAATTATCAAGCACCGTCTGCCTGTGAAAACAACACAGAACTACTTGTCAATGCAGGAGATACATTGGGTCGACATGCGGTGCGGTTTCTCATGCGAGCAGTAGCAGTGTATGAATATGCCCAAACCCTGGGTTTCTGCCGCACCTCCCCTATATGGAATAAGTAAGATTTTCATGGTTACATAGAGGTGTGGGTCGCCGTGTTAACCATGTCGTAAATACGAAAATACAAGGGTAACACCATGTTGACTAACTATATAAGGATTAACACAAGCCTTCGTATATCAAGTATACTTCATCAGGTGCAATCTTCATTTAACATCTTCATCTAACATTCCATGGTTAGTCATGGAATATATCAAACAAATTTATGAAACAACAGAGGCTTACCTGGAGGTTGAGGTTTGTTTCATAATTCTATCCACATCAAAAAGGCAAATAGTAGTCATGTGATCATGTCAGTCATGTGACTTATGAGACTTGAATATAAACGAATGGTCTCAATTTCACGGACAGCAAACATGTACCGAAGAAAAACAGTACAGAAATAGAAAGTAGAATTATTCACATGTCTATTTATCCATCCAAAGGCCCGGTATCTTAAGGTTTTTTATAATACCGAGCCCAAGTCCTCTCAGAAGACAATCCTGCCTTCTGTAGAATATCGAAGATATTAACCCTTTGCACTCTTTTGTCAACGAATTGTATTGCTACAGTAATGTGATGTACAGTTGCCAGTGTGGTAAGGGTTAATGCCTCGACAAAATGCTGCTGACGTGGAAGCCGACAGAGTGTTGTGGGCCTTATACATGGAAGTGTCTATCCCAGCCTTATCCTTCAGTTGCCCAATCCAATAAGAAATAGTATCACAAGTCACATGTCAGTGAGGCTTAATTAACTGATGAATAATTTAAAGGTACAACGTAAGGAACTTGTTCGATTCACGTACACTGCCAGGGTATGGTACATACACACCTTAATGTCATTTTTATAAGCAGGATTATTCATATGTCATGTCATCGACATGATCACATGACTACTTTGAGCGCTATTTGATTGGATAGAATTGCACTTTAACTTTTTGCATTCTATGATATGGCTAACACTACTATATACGATAAAATAGACAATGATACTAGCAACAAACGAAGAAAAACATTTACTATGGACAATATGATAATTAACTGTCGGAATTTATTAGAAGGGCAGTAACTTCATACCATGTCAGATGCTCGTATTCATTCTCAAGTTTGAAAAGAAACCCCGCCGTAGCCGCCTTGATATCTGCCACTCGCTGAATCAGGGAATCTAGACAAGAGTCTAACTTTTCATCTCGCTGAAAAAATGGAAAAGGAAGACGTTATCTACATTGAGGTTTTGAAGGTAAAGTATGTACACCATTTATAGATGTTATCATCCTATACAGGCCATCGGATGTGCATTACAATGAGTTTTATGGCAGCTATTCAGCGCAGATACAATATATTTAACACCCGCATATCACCTGTGAAAGATATCATGCATCTACCCATTTTAAAGACCTGTGTACTCCAGAAGTAAGGGATAAATGACTTGTTAATGATCATCACAGAATATTTATCACATGACGCTTTCTCATTTATCATGTAATACCTTCCCATTTATCACATTATACCTGCGCATTTATCACATGACACCTGCTATTTATCACATGGTACCTTCCCATTTGTCATGTGACACCTCCTCATTTATCAATACACATGATCAAAAAAATGAACATGATAAAGCATAGGAAATGCATGAAAAAGGCATATTTTTACTGAATATTTGGTTGAAACTCGCACCATAAGCCTCGACCATTACACAATATAGTTACAATATTTATAGATGGTGCAAATGAGGTCCAGACTAGCTACCGTATATACTCGCTTATAAGACAATCCCCCTGACTTTAGAAGCGCAAGAGTCAATTTTAGCGTTGACCCGTTTATAAGACGAGGCGAACTTTTATTCATAATACAGTACTGGAAATGTAAATAAACCAAATTGTGACTATCCCACGCATTGTCTTCGTCATTAGTAAATAAAATATGTTCTTGTTCAGTAAGATTTTGGTTTGAGCGATACTGTGAAACAGACAAAAAAAAACAAGTTTTTCTGCTGCCTGCGGATGACGATGTGGTTTAAATATTATATAGTCGCACTTAAAACATGACGCCCACTTTGAATCTAGGTTTTTGGTCAAAAAAGGTTGTCTTGTGAGTATATACGGTAACATCTATAATTAGAGGCACGAGAGGTGCCTTCCTAGTAATGTAAGAAATACGACGTGAAGATTAACGTGGGCTTTCGTATATCAATTAGTCTAAAAGGCATTACGTTTGTATTTTTAGAATTATCGTATATGAACTAAGCTATTAATCGACATTTTCTTAGCGCAGAAAGTCACAAGCTGGCTAAGCTGGTCTGGCCAAACGTTCGTATGAACCCTAGCACTATGTTGTCACAGAACTGCTTTGTAATGGTAATGTGATATACAGTTGTCCGTGTGGTAAGGGTGAATTACCAGGTCACAGTAAGAAAGATAACCAAAAAAGACTATAAAAAGACAAGCGACATTATCTCTCTTGGGCAATATAGTGTGTAAACCAATGAAAGGCCTGCCCTTATATTAATATCGAGCTGAGGATATGAGGATTTTCTCATTTTCTATTATAAATGAGCAAGATTCCTGCCCTTGGAATTTTTTACTAATTTGTATTGAATTTGATTATCGTTAATTCCTCGAGTATGATGAGTTAACCCTTACCACACTGACATCTGTACACCGTATTACTATATCAATATAATTATGCGACAAGAGTGCTAAGGGTTAACAAAGTGAAACCGAGATTAAACGACCTTTTACGATGGATGGTCTGGCAGGTACACGTACGGTAAAGCGGTGAAAGGTTCTCTCGCGATGAACGTGTGTCTCAAATACACGCGACGTTACTACTACCGGAACTCTCAGCCGACAACGCACGCCTGCGACACGCGCTACACAGAGGTCACCATTATCCCATAGTGGTTACCGTACAATTTCTGCCTATACGAGGCGGTGCCTTCGCAGATCGACGGCTGCCGCCTCTTCACTTAAAAAAATCTAAAAATACAATAATTTACTTAGCTCGCCTGTAACAAGTGACCTCGCTCAATCGTACAACTATCTACCTCGCAACCAACAATTATTTACCTGGCTCTCATTAAGCTACCTTACCTGAATTTAAGGTAATCTACCCTTACAGATTGATGGCTGTATGGAGCTCCTTATTGAGGGGAGTGAGTTGGGCTTGCCCTATAGCAACTACACGATTTGGACAGCGCGGATTTTCGTGGACGCAACCATCACGGAAACTGCTACAGGTACATGTCGTAAACCTCGTTAACTCGGTGACATCATTGCTTCCATAGGCATCCTTAACATCGATGAAATCAAGAGATGAAATGTACTTAATGGCCTAGCTGTCAAACAGACTTTACATCAATAAAACCCCCGAATATCCTTTACCCGTGATGCAATATTTAATCCACATTCCAGGCCTATTAGTAAAAATCATGCACAGTCTTGCGGCGATACTCCGATGATCGTTACTCCGGATTTGCCAGTAGACCGGCTTCTTCGTCGGGAACGGACTTTTCCCTCACTGATTTGTGCCCATTACTACGAATATCCGTGATTCAGGCTCCGGACGACGTGAATGGGCACAAATGGTTGTTCGAACATTATTTCTCAATGCAGTAGTCGGAACACCGGCCAGTGTTTATCAAGTACTTAACAACTTTCATATCAATCAACAGTACCGACGATGTTTTTTTACGACCACGGGAATTTGCCGTTGTTATTTTAAGATCACAAGGGTCAAGCGGCAGTACCGCAGATGTTTTTCTAGCATGCCTAGTGAATGGCAGTTGAATTAAGGGCGTCAGAGAAAGATGAACAATTTGCCTTTGTTTGAGCAAAACTCTGAACATTTTTTTACATGAAGTTAGTAGTTTTTTTAGAGAATGCAAGAGACCTTTCATGCAGAATTAATTCTGAGCGGCAACGTACGATAGCTGAATTTTTCTCGAAGAATTGCCACTTTCGTGACGCTGAACAGTTTATGTACATAGTTGTATGCCTAATTGGTTACGAGACTACAATAAACTGATTCAATTTGATATGGAAATTCATCATTGGTAGTTCTCTCCCTTCTGTGATTCTTTAAACTGGATATTCGATAGTACGACCAGATTCCTTGGTTAAAGGACCCGTTCGGAGGAATGGCGCCAGACTGTACAGAGATGTAAAGCTTATTACATGAATTATTCATCGGTTTTTGCCATTTATTTTTCAGTTATGTAATCCTTTATTTCGCACATTCGTCAACTGCATTCATTACCAGATTATGCGGTGTGTTTAGGCAAAAGAGAAAAACTATTTCTCTTCGGGGTAGTGTTTACGGCGGTTACTATAGCGACGACGTTAACCGTTGTTTTCACTGTTTCTTGTGTAAGTGGAGTAATGAAAATTGGTTATTAGTCGTTTTGTGACGTGTTGTCGATGCCGTTATTCGACGATTCGTGGCGAGATGGATGAATCCTGTCATATGAACCATGGCATGTGGCTATCTTAGCTGCGAGTACTAATGGAATTTGTTCCAGCGCAGGTAAACATGCAGTGGGGAAGTAAAAAGTTTAAGGGTTTGCTAAGGCCTGTTATAGAGTTACTGCCCCAAATGATTTGCTGCAAATGTCCGTATGCGTGGCTAATAAGTGCGGGTCATTCAACGCTTCGTTTTAATTTTACTATTGATTACTTCATAACTGATAAATGCGCATAAGTAAATTAATTACAGGCCCCCTCTGCCACATACTATAACAATTGGTTCCGTTGATGATTCTGTGAAAATTTCAATCAACATTTGGCAATTTGCATATGTGACTTCAAAGTGTATTCTATAAATCATAAATATAAATCTCTAGCATCGATTTCGCTTATATTCTGGGTCATAAATTGAAATTTTTAATTGAACAATTTTCCAAATTTTCCCATTCACCTACAGTCCTCTACGGTAGTGAGGATGTCCTCTACTCTGTTAGAATAATTGCTGCATGCAGGAGTGGCTATAACGAAAACTGCCGAGATCAGCCAAATTAAACGGACCGAACTTCAGCTGGACTTCGTCTCCACAGAGAAGTTCTATAAACCTGGCCTGCCATTCTCTGGCAAGGTAAGACATCATGCCTGTATTACATAATGCAGTATCTATTTTTGTTTGCCAATGTTATTTGAGCCTTAAATATTGGATAAAAAAATTAAAATTAATTCTATCGATTTGTATACTGTATCGGCAATGGTGAGGTTACGAGATCAATTTATGTCCAATTAAGGGAAGGTACGGTGTTTAAAACTTGTGCCTAAAATACTGGTGGTTGTGGTGTTAATTGGTGGATATGACGCATTCATCATAAATGTGTGCAGGACCAGATGCAATATAGTTTAAAATTATTCCAAGCGCACAAATGTTTAACTTTCCAGGCAATATGAAAGTTTCAAATCAACATATTCCCAAAACATTGGGGAACGCGACATTTTTCCTCTATGTTAATATTTATCAATATCACCTAGTCGACTTTAACCTTTCAAAGTGATTGGTAATTGTAGCTTGCCCGAGATTTTGAGGGAAAATTAATTCAGTTTTACAATTTTACCTGCATCATATGAAATAATACCAAAATACCAAGTTTAGTCTATACATGGAATCATCAAAGTGACAACATAACGCTATTAGAATCCGCTGGTTTCAGTGATAAAACCCGTGCCAGTAACAATTGGTTTTTACAATGGTTTCGAATGCTTACGACTGGTTTCAACTACAACAAATTGTACTTAGTTTCACGGGACTTGTTTGTGCATGAGAAAGTAGTAAATTTGTTCTATAATGCCTGAAACTTCGTGTGAAAGCTTTCTTTTTCGATTGTATACTGCGACTGTCGGGTATGTTGATAATTATTCTTGTTACCGCTATATGATTATTTCTCGACCAGGTGAGGGTTACTCGTATGGATGGTAAACCAACCCCGGGTGAGCCGATCAGGGTAAGCACCGGTGACGGGCTTTTAAACGAGACTTACACATCTGACTACAACGGTGTTGTGTCATTCACGCTACCAAAGATGATGAAAGTTGCTAAAGAAATCTACGTTGAAGTAATTATCTACATGTACAGTTACTGCTATGTTTATTAGCTGTAGGAATAGCTGCACTTGATAACTACGTAATTAGTCGGTAATGAAAGAAATAAGGGATTAAGCAATGTGTTATGTATGCCAGCCATCAGGCCCACTTGGCGTAGTCCTCTCGAACACTACTAGCAGTACTTGGAAACATCCACGGACTTGATGTACCGGCCACGTATTTGGTGTTTCTAAGTGTATAACTGAGGGCTCCATCAAGTTAAGCACTGCCAAAGGAACAGTTGTGGCTGGTTTCTAGAGAGCGTATATCAAGTGACAATGTTTTTTCAATATAGTATTGGGCCCAATATCGCTCCCTGTGTAACACCACTAGTGTGAGGGATTTAAGTTTACGCTCCACTTTATACATACTAGTGAAATATTTTGACTTGTACGCTACATCTTCCTCTGTCATGTGAATATATCTGTCATGTGAATATATCTATTGCTCTCTCCAGGCCATCGCTCTGCGGTACCAAGTAGACAGTAACAGATGGTCCGAACAGTACCAACCAATGGAAACGCCCATTCAATCTCATCGCATTGTACCCTGGTTCTCTCCCTCGAGAAGCTACCTGAGAGTGTCTCCACCGACGTCAACACCCCTCGAGTGTGGCGCTCCTTTTGAAGTGAAACTAATGTACACGACAGTTCCGGGATCTACCGTCACATTCTACCATCAGGTCAGTTGTAACGCGTCACTAGCGTTTATACATAATTTTTAGCCGGTTATCTGCTACAACCATACATTTATTGTCACAGTGGACAAAACATGTTGTCAACGAAACATCTGCTCAATCACAATGTAACATTTGCAGAACTCTCTTGCAGAGTCCCTAAGATCAAATATTTACGTCATTACATCCATCTATTTACAAGTCTGCCTTTACAGACAGTTTTTTCTTCGTATTTAAGGTGACCACACGTGGACATATAGTGGACGAGGGACGCCGCACGCACTACTTTTCAGGCAACGATGCCGTGATTGATTGGGGCGCATACGATGCCTTAGACGGAACCACTACCACCACCATGACACCGCCTCTCGAACCACCACCACCACGTCCCCGCAATCGATGGGAACCGTGGCATGCTGGTTTCGTGCCTCAAGTGGAGACATACAAACGCCCACAAGACCGGCTTTCTGAGATCAATGACGCTATACAACTTAAGGGTGGGGTAACCTGTGTTTATTTTATTTAATAATATACTTTATTATTATTATTTTAATGTGGCTGACATTTAAGACATCCTGATTAATATGTACAGTCTTGATGGCCACAATAAACGTATTTACAATTATATACTAACAAACAAAAAAACACTAATGAATTATAAGTACACGGGCAAGTATTAATGGTGAGGGCTAGTAACATAAAATAAAGGTTAACAGGTTCCGGTCATATTGTTAGGCTTTAAGGAGATGACCCCGCAATCTACTCCGAAAAGCTGAAAATGAGTTGAGTGAGCGGATTTCGGGTGGTAAGGAATTGAAGGTACGGGGACCTAAGTAGTGTAAAGATCGTTGACCGACCGACTTGTTCATTCTAGGAATATGCATAGCGTTAGTATGATAGGAACGAAGATGCATGTTAGTCGAGCAGAGTGGTTCACTGAAGATCGGTGCAAACGAGGGAGTTATATTGTGATATCGTTTGTAAGTTTCACAGAGAAAAAGGAATTTACGTCTGTTAGCCAGTGAAGGTAGGTTAGTAAGTTGTTGAAGACAGTATGCATTAGTACGTGAGTTGGTTTGCGAAATTATTCGAAGGCATCTATTTTGTAGGGTTTCAATGAGGGAGCTGCTAGTAGCAGAGGTGTTAAATAGAACTGCTGCAGCATATTCAAGAATGGGCCGGATTAGCGAAGTGTAATAAAGAACTACTATGAGTTGGTTAATAAGATGGCGGATGCGGGAGAATTGATGCACGAGAGGCATTACCTTGCGTTTAATTTTGTGAAAATGGATATTCCAGTTTAGCGTTTGGTCTAAATGGATTCCTAGATATTTTATAGACTGACTAAAGGGAACAATGTAATCATTGACGTTTACGGGGCGTAATGAGTCTGTTTTAGTAGGACGGTTGGCTAGTAGAAGAACAGTGGTTTTATCGGAATAAAATTTTAATAAGTTATCAGAATACCATTTCGTAATAGTTGGAAGGAGGTTGTTAGTTTTGTCGATAGCGGATTGCGGTGTGTCCCCAATTTGCTCGATAATACAATCGTCAGCGAAAAGGTAGCAAGGTCCTAGATTGGGTAAATTATTTACAAAGAGGATAAATAAAAGAGGGCCGATAACAGATCCCTGGGGCACACCGCATAGGATAGGCATGCATTTAGAAATGGTGTTATTTCTCTTAACAGACTGTGTTCTAGAGGTTAAATAACTGTGGAGTAGTGCAAGAGAAGATGTATGGAAATCGAATAAGTTACAAAGTTTATAGAGAAGTGAGTCATGATCCACTGTATCGAAAGCTTTTTTAATGTCGAGTGCTGTTAAACAGATAAAGCGGTCGTTAGTAGTTTTATCTAGTGTTTTAAGCCAGGAATTAGTAAGTTGCAGAAGTAGAGACTGTGTAGAGTGGTTTTTCCGGAAGCCAAATTGAGAAGGGGAGATGAAATTATTAGTTTCTACGTGCGATCTTATTTGGTGACAAAGTGCTTTTTCAGTTACTTTGGAGAGAGAATACAGAGAGATGAAATGGAACGGTGATTGGAAGGGTTAGTAGGATCGCCAGGTTTTGGAATAGGGGTTACTAGTGCTTCCTTTAGAATATTAGGAAATGTGTAAGTACAAATTATGTTATTAGTTAAGGTAATTAGGGGTTTAATAATTTAGGGAAGTAAGAGTTTATAAATATATGAAGGGATTTGATGTTGGCCGCCAGTTTTGTTATTTTTTAAAGACAAAATAATTTTTTCAAATTTCATTTTGCGTGATGCGCCGGAATCTCAAGCCAGAATAATTAATATTATAGTGTTTAATAATGTGGTTAGAAGTTTTCAGTGACGAGTTAATATCAGGACCTATATGAGTAAAAAAGTGATTTAGTGCGTTAGAAATGTTGAGAGGCTCGGTGTAGGTTACGTTTTGGTAAGTTAGATCAGTGGTGTTAGCTTTATTAGTCTTATTAGTAAATAGGTTAATAGCAATCCTGTTATTTTGTGCACTTGAGGTATTAATAAGGTTAGTAAAATAAGTTCTTTTAGACATATTCATTTGTTTTTGAACGAATTGACGGTAAAGTTTATAATCATTCCAAATGTTAGAGTCCGGGGTATTTTTGCAAGTATTGAAGTATTTTTTTTTAGATGATATTAATTTGATGAGATGTGGGGTGATCCACGGTTTGCGTGAGTCTCTCAGTCGCATTTTTTGTAAGGAGCCTGGCTATCCACGAGTGAGTTAATTGTCTTTCCAAGGTGACCGGCTTGTTGATTGACATCATGGGAGTCTGGTATGTAGGAGTCAACAGTGGATGCAGTCTGTAAAAAATTGGAGTCAGAAAAATTTTTGAAATTCCTCTTTGTTATTATTTTGCGAGGTGATTTTTGAGGTTTGCATATTCACTGGAATGAACAAGTGATCGATACAGGATTCATTATGGAGTCCGATATGTGTAGTGTCCAAAATTATTTGTTTTAGGTTAAAGGATCTTGAAAAGTCAACCAGAGACTGCTTATCTGCCGAATCGCTCCGCCAGTCAATATTGAAGTCGCCAGTAATGACAACCTCACATTGACTGACGGATGGATCCAGCATCACAGTCTCTAGTGATTGTATCAGGGAAAGATGGCTGACGTTTGGCGGTTTGTAGATGGTTCCAATGATGATGTTTTTGGCTTTGGAAGCTACTTTAATCCAAGTTGAGTCGACTTTATCGCCGAGTATATCTTCGAGGTGAGGAAGACGAGTAGAGTTGAAACCTGAACGGACGTAGATTGCGGAGCCACCTCCTCGTGATGAGTTAGGGTCGATTCTGTCATGTCGGTACGGATTATTAAAGAATGTCAGTTCAATTGAAACATCAGAGTGGGTGTTGTTTAACCAGGTTTCACTTAAACACAGTATATCAAATTAATGTATAGGTAGAGGGAGAGTTCGTCGATATAATTCGGTAGAGAGCGTATGTTAAGGTGGGCAATGGACAGGATGTTGGGGTCATGAGATTGTGAGAGGTCATGCAGTCTGGGAAAAGGATTAAAGTAGCTGTAAATTTGGGTGTTCGTACAAGTTCTAATCCAGTCGGAGTAGGTGCTTGCTTGATGATTGCAAATTTTATGATCTATAATTTTAGTCATTATACACGTAGATTTTTAAACAGTAGAGTAAGATTACTGTTGTAAATAATAGCTAAATATCACAAATTGATCAATAAGGCAACTATGAATGAAATTAAATGTAAATAAGCAATAATTAATATATTTATATATACAGTAATTCAAACGCTTTGTATGGCCTGCGCAGTCACATTTCTGTGAAATCGAATAGTCGTAAATTATACAAGAAGTTAGAATTCATTGACCACTGGGATTCTCCCATCCGAGATTACCATATGGAAATGCGAGATACGGTGAAAAGGGCGGAAACATCGGCCAGAAAGGTGGGAGTTTTAGCGTCGGGCAATACGATGTCCGTTGTGGATCCGTCGGGAAACCTGGCGGTGCGACTGACGTCGGTTGCGTGGCAGTCGTCACCACAAGTGGAACGTGAGCGGCCGGGTTACGAGTTGTAACGTTGTTCGCGTCGGATCGAGGTCTACGATTGTCTGCACGCTGTCCAATGGTTGCTGGTTTAAGTTTAATGAATACGTCCTTATCTCTATCATTCGGATCATCCAATGACAGAGGAGAGATTCTTTATCAGTTAAAAGGTTCTATATACATCCTGCTCATCCGGTGGATATATCGGATATGATAACATGAATATTCTATTTCCATTTTATTCAATAGATTCTGTATCTCGTAAAAATAAGACTTATTGTCCGTAGTCTGTCCCTTGAAATAGCCGACAGAAGCGGTCTGTGGTGTAATCGTTCTCAGTGATACGGATATGTCTATAATCAATTTTATTATAATGACCATGGTATGACAGAACCGTTTTAGAATGTTTTATTAGTCTTTTAACGGATTTTCTAAACGCTAACAGATTATCGTTTATCTAGCGCGAATGTGCAGCGGTAGTTTTACAGCGTGTTGCTTCGTATAGAACATACAGGTGCGTTACGTATGCAGCGCATATGCAGCAGGACGCGTGACTTCTCAATCAATTTTTGCTGCCCTTCAAAACTGTCGCTGTCGAAACCCGCGATTGAAAGACAACACGAGCGTGCTATTTCACCTGTTTATTACAGGGATCACCGTAGCGCCGTGACTGGTACTAATTAGTGAAGGTCCGCAACGACAAGGCGGCATTATTAGTCCTTAAGGTTCAGCGGGTTTAATTAAATGGTGGTACTGTATACGTATTGTATATACCACTGTGGCTCTTGTTTTATGTTCTGGGCCACGGATGCCGTCATTGACGACAGTCGGTGACCAGCAGAGCGCCGATAAAAAATCCTTACTTTTCTGGCTTTTTCGCGACACTTTGACATTCTAGTATCTGTATTCAGTTACGAGTAACTGGCGATTCTTTTCGGAAGAAAAGTTCGATGTTTACGTTCGTGCTGCACTGAAGTGTTCGTGAGGAAAAAATTGCCGCGAAACAACATGCTACAGTCGTAGCGGTCTGTCTTAGCTTCTGTAGATCACGAAGAAACGCGATTCGACACGCTGGATATTTGGATTCATTAGACCCAAGTAGCTCGTTAAATACACGGCTAAAACGGCTAGTATACGGCCAGCGAAACGCGTACTGTATTTCCACGATGTCATCGTATGTGGTCGTCATCAATCATGTATCATTAATGAGAAAGGCCGCTGACGTCAATAACCGACATGGCGTAATTGAATGATTCGGTCAGCGTCGATATTCACGGAGCGTTAGCCGCTTTCGCTTCACGACAACATGGCGGAGTTGTAGGAAGCGAGGATGCGATAGAGACCCGCGAGGGACAGGTCGAGATGGGTAGAGACATAGATATTCAAATTCACGGCATATTATATAACAGGAGCGGGGACGTATCGCATGAAATCAGAAACGGTCTGCCAGATATACGCAGAGATGAATTAATGAATTAAGAAATATCTATAAATATCGTAATAAAATAACAATGTCACAATGAAAATTTATTTTATCAGTCCACAAGGTATATCTCTTTATATACGCTTTTGCGGCTCAATTGACTACATTGTTCGCTACAAGTAACGTATCTTATCGCAACTCGAGGAAAAATCAATTTTCAGATTCTCTTGCGATGTACGTAAAAGAGTTGAACCTTATTAAGATTACAACACAATGTGAAACGAGGGGAAGTTACCGTATTCGAATATGCGTAAGATATCGTCAGTTTATCGCAACTAAAAAGTCCGCAGCGCTACAATGACAGCAAACAACGAACCCCCTTCCCATAGATTTGTATGCAGGAGCTCCAACAAACGGGCTGTCACTGAGGTAAAACAACAAATTCGTTAAACGTTAAATGTTTAATTGATTAATTATGGTAAATTTTTATGATACACGCACGGACACACATATAGATAAACTCATCGACAAGCAGATTCCGTGCCATATCCAAGGTTATTATCATCAGCAATAAATTAATCACTCTATCGGCATTTCGGCGAAGTACGCATGGATTAGTCTATATCGCCTAATGAGGAGGAGTGAAGGCGACGCCACCTCCCTACTATCCCTTCTCACTCTCGGCACAAGGAGGGATGCAGCAATCATTACATGGAGTCATAGACTTTATCATCATGCTATATCTCTTGTATCATCTTGCGAGGTTCGCTTCCTCTCGCGTTTCTCTTCTTTCGCTATAACTGATATTCGTGTATCTTGAAAGATCTCTCGTGTCGCTTCTTACATCAGGTTCTCTCTTTAGTTGACAAGCACTCGCGTTTCTAGGTTTCTGTTACTAACAATGGTCGAGTCCAAGCACTAGCGTTTTTGGGTTTCTGTTACTAACAATGGTCGGGTGCAAGCACTAGCGTTTCTAGGTTTCTGTTACTAACAATGGTCGGGTGCAAGCACTAGCGTTTCTAGGCTTCTGTTACTAACAATGGTCGGGTGCAAGCACTAGCGTTTCTAGGTTTATGTTACTAACAATGGTCGGGTCCAAGCACTAGCGTTCCTAGGTTTCTGTTACTAACAATGGTCGGGTCCAAGCACTAGCGTTTCTAGGTTTCTGTTATTAACAATGGTCGGGTGCAAGCACTAGCGTTTCTAGGTTTCTGTTACTAACAATGGTCGGGTCCAAGCACTAGCGTTTCTAGATTTCTGTTACTAAGAATAGTCGGGTCCTTTAGTCCGTCTACGGATACTGCCGTTGCGATGTATCGTGTTTCTCACGATGATCTTGTTTTCCTTTCGGCTGAGAGGAACTCAGGGCTCAGTATGTTTTGTTTCTAACAAAAATCCGACCCCTCCTCTTTCGATCGGCCTTGACGTTTCAATGTGTCTTGTTTTAACAAAGATCTGGTTCCATCGTTAGCTGACAGCCACTGGCCTGATATGTTGTGTCCTCCCAAACGTATGGTAGTTTCGTCCATCGAGAGGCACTAGAGGTAGGCCTACTGCATGTCTTGTTTCTAACAAAGATCTGGTCCTCTCGTGAACTGACCGGCACTGGGGTCGATGCACATGTGGCCAAAGCAATATTTTGTCGAAATTTCAACCAATAGGCTCATGGCTGGGGACAATTGATAATCCTTACTGCCCAGCTATAAAAAATCCAGCCGTCCTAGTATACCGTTCTTCGAGGCGCTCTCTGTGTACTCTGTGCAATCGTTCTGGGTAAGGCTACAATGACGGTGGCGATAAAATCTGAGATGACCTTTACGCTCGCCGGAGAGTGCAATTGTCATTGCTTACCAAACATTCAAGTTATCTAATATATAGTCACATGTCAGTATATGAATCATTACTTGACAATTTCAATGCACACGCATATATATATAAATATAGATGCGGTTAATTGTATGGTAGGGTGGTTTTTCTGATTATACTGATCACTTTATTTACGGTGTTTAGAATAACAAATGAACGTTAGTCGATTATTTATGATTGTAGCAGGTATCTAGCGGACCAGTCCATGCATAGCCAATGTATATGGGCCATTCTCGATAATGGCTATATATCGATCGATTGTCACCCGACCTTGCTCGTATGAGTATTAACAGCATTAGGGCCACGTGACTCCACATCAAACGCTCTACTGCTCTGTGCTGCGTGCTGTTTAATCAAATTTACTGCAGCTCTACAGGTGTTCCCCCGTTATGCCATGATTCTGTCCTTTATCAGCCACTACAGTACTACTGAATTCATCCTGTATCAGACAGGAGAGTTTGGCTGTGTCCGCTATCAGACATGAGAGTATGACTGTGTCCACTATCAGACAGGAGAGTTTGGCTGTGTCCACTATCAGACAGGAGAGTTTGGCTGTGTCCACTATCAGACATGAGAGTATGGCTGTGTCCACTATCAGACATGAGAGTATGACTGTGTCCGCTATCAGACATGAGAGTATGGCTGTGTCCGCTATCAGACATGACAGTATGGCTGTGTCAACTATAAGACATGACAGTATGGCTGTGTCAACTATCAGACATGAGAGTATGACTATAGTCGCGATCGGACACGAGGAGAGCTCCGTGTCCGCTATCAGAAACCGGAGTTTGATAGATATTTTATCTAACTAAACTCCATAGCACTTTGCAACAATTTTATTCTCATGACAGATACCTAAAATATGTGAATTGCGTTTTCATATATAAAAATACTTGCATGGAGCTCATTTAATATAGGGGTCAAGAGCCTACCTAATGATAATCATTGTACACTGCGTGTATTTATGGGTATGTCCCCTGGCTCCAATCCCCTTAGGTCCACCGTAAATTTCACACCTTCATCCACTCCCTTAGGTCCCCAAGCTGATCGATGTATTTTCAAACGGAAATCCCCTTGTCCTTCCTGTAACCCAGTAGCCACCCTTTTGTTGATAGAACCCTGAGACTATGACCTAAGACGATACCCATGAACATTAAAGCTGAAACGCTATAATAGTTGTGAACATTTTGACTTTATTCTATTCTCTTTATTGTTACTCTCTACAGGTCAAGAATGGTCTTATCATTAAGAGTAACTCTAAATGTAAGATTTGTCCCGTTAGCTCCAGTACCGTGATCCGTTCAAAATTCTATGTAGGTGGCTAGTGGATTATGGGAGGAACAATGTCACCTTTACCACACCACATGAGTCTTTGATGTACCGCAGAGGACCTAGCGAGTCAAGATTAGACCTTAGGGGAGTTCAGCCAGAAAATACAAAAGCGCACTGGGGTCGTGAGAGGACGGATGAAGGCGTTAAAGTGAAGGTTGGCCTAGGGTGATTAGACCAAATGGGAGGTTGCCGTATTTATGAAGAATTAACGTAAACGTTGTATATTTCAGGGTCGGCGCTACTTGGCGCTACTACTGCACGTTCGTCCGATACAAGATACCCAGCTATACAAGCGATATGTAACGAAGTCATTGTTGGTTTGTTCGTCCTTAAAATCATTTGCGCTTCCCGAGATAAAGTAGTTAGGACTAAAGCTCGGCTACGTCTATCGTGGGAACATCGCGACAACGGATAATCAATAACGTCGTTTGAGACCATAATGATGCTAATGTTATATTTATGGCACAGTTATGCACTGAATTTAGTCATTGTAATGTGTGAGCACCTCCATCTGTCGTTATACTCGACAGTTTCGTTACCTGCATTCATGAATGTAAATAATTAACAGGCGATTGTGTGACGTTATGTAATCGCTATAGCAACGATAATTCACAATAAAAATACACGTTATTGAATTTCCGGCGTAATGTCAAATGGAAAGACAAAAGAATCGGGTGTCTCGCGTAGTCTTGCGATACGGGGCGCACGACAAGAGTCGCTTGTGGTTGTCGGCTCAGCCAATGAACAAAACCGTATCGATTCGACCGAGAAGCTATCGCGGCAGCCGCTCGCGCCAACCATAAGCGCTAGTGTATCGGCTAGAGACCGCGATAATATCGTGTCAGTTCTGCCTTACGCCGCGCGCAATGCATCGCCAGCCGCCGCCGCTACGAGCGCCGAAACATGGCGCGGAAACAACCGCGTTGTTCCCTCGATCGTCAACCGTAAGATAAACCCAACGTACACAACCTCGGACGCGAAGCTCGAACATCTGTCAGGGGAACACTTGTTACAGAGCCAACAACGACATAAGGATTATTTACCCAATTTTAAACCTCCGCGTTCGCCTAACGTCAGCCCGTCAAAAGCCAGTCCATATAAAATCTGTCCTCAAAACGGAGAATTGGATGCGATGCATCACTCAAAAAGTCTGCCGTACGCGCGCCAATTGGAAGCTCTCAAGGCGGAGGAGTCCCCGGACGATCAGAAGTCGGAAGATGGCAAACACAAAACAAAAGAATCGGCTTTGTCCGAAATCGGTGCCGATTACATGCGAGTCAACGGAGCTATCGGTTCGTTTATTCAGCTCCAAAAACCGGTGTCTCTGCAATCGCTGCCGACGTCCTCGAAAATGAGTTACGCCCTCACGGAAGAAGCTACCACGTTGACTGCGTTGGTGCAGCCCGCTAGCGAGACTCCAAGGCACAGCTGCACGGCGGAAAAACAGAATCCGTTCATGCATGGCTATAAACCGAGTGTCGGGTACCGTCTCGGTAAACGCAAGTCGCTGTTTGAGAAACGCAAACGCGTGTCGGACTATACACTCGTGTGCGGTATGTTTGGAATCATCATCATGGTGCTCGAGACTGAACTAACGATGGCAGGAGTCTACAAAAAGGTCAGTGATATTACGCGCGTATATATATATATATATCTCGAGCAAGATGTAAATAGATAAGCGTGACCCAAATAACGCCCGTACGTCCCAACTAGGGTGTAGATATATTATAAGCGTGACTGCAATATTACCGTAACCGTATGATTACCGCGACCGTATTATTAATCATAGCTGTGACCGTATGATTACTATTGCCCTATGATTTATGTGGCCATATGGCTTGCGTGATCGTATGATTATAAAACATCGCGACTGTATGATTGTGTGGCAATAGATTTGCATGGCCGTCCGTGGCGATTTAGTTAGGGGACGATTTTCATGAATTTTCATGACCAGCCCAGGAGCGTGACAGTATGATTAGTGTTACTGCATTTTATTTACATGCCAAGGTTAAATCTCCAATCACACCATCATCGACGGTCACGCCAAGCGCAGCTATAGAGCTCCAGCAGCTACCATAATTCGTTCTTTATTATTGTCATCATCATTATCATGATCATCATCGCAGGCATGTTGCTAATTTGCATAGCTATCGATCACAAGTGTTATCCGCGGCATTGCCTAAGGTAAAAACCATGCATCCAGTCGAATTAGGTCGAATTATTCCACAAGTGACTCACCTCCCTTGTCTACTCTGTGTTACTCATATGGCCAGGCGGCTTGCCTCCAGTCGCTATTTCTTATTCGCGTTATTCGATGTTTTATTGACCGCGATCCGCGCGATTAGTTATTTCATTCGCGCATGTAACGGCTTGTGGAATGGGCGCCAATAGTTTTTTCATCAGCCGAAATTGCGTAATCTATCAAACCTACGGGGCAAGGCGAGTTAAGTTGCTACTTTGTGTGACTAGCCTCCCCAACCAATCACAGGGTACTGTTTTTTCTTCAATTTCACACGTATATACAATACCCGGTGTTGTGGTTGGTGCCAACCCTATACTTTTACTCATCACCAACGTCTACCGATGGTCGTTGCATCAGTGACTTACAGCACCCAGACAAATACCTAGTCAGTTCCTCGTTTTATACTCTATGTACTCCCACTAAACAAATTACTCAACGCTACGCTGTTTCGTCATTATAGCGGGGGGGGGGGGGCGTTGGATCCGGCCCACGGCTCTCCCGCTCTGTGAATTTCTGTTTCTCTCTCTAATAGCCTCATAGCCATTAGAAGCTTGCGGTGAGAGTTGCTCGACCAACGCCCATGACCGTTAAATTGTATTATAATGTCTCACGATATTTACCGGAATGCAAAATTGTCAGTAACAGCTGAACGCAGGTCACTTCAGCAAACTATTTACTGTCTAACTCCAACAATTTGCCCTGTGTATCATGTAAGATCCTACATTAAAACGTGGGATTACGTGGATCAAAATAAGAATAATGGTATATTATTATTATTATTATTATCATTATCATTATCATTATTATTATTATTATTATTATTATTATTATTATTATTATTATTATTATTATTATTAT
>WURV02033791.1:0-21092 GCA_011762755.2 Epimenia babai | reverse complement strand
AAATACGTTGATAACAATCGGGTGGCGTGAAGGGGAATTAGCTCAAATGGTAGAGCGCTCGCTTAGCATGCGAGAGGAATCGGCAACGGTCCCGCGATTCTCAAAAATTTTTCAACGTTATCATGATGCCGCATTTATTTAGTATGGGATGGGCGACCATTCTACCACTGAGCCACCATTGCCTTCACGTCGATTGCGTCATAATTATTAACCCTCATAAAAATGTTATTAAATCATCGTCGTTTGAGCGTCGAAAAACGGAATTACATTGCGATACAACTGATTATTATAACATCGGCTCTTGCAATGGATTACTGTTACTTTTAATTGTCCTGTCACAACATTGACTTACTAAAACCTAATATCTTAACAAATGAATACCCGTATAACCCCCCCCCCTTCTTCTTCAAAAATCACAGAAGGTTATACATGCGACTGGAGGATATCTCTTAAATATTTAGGCGTGTTAAGGTACCAAAGTAGCAAATGTAACAATATTTGCATTTAGGGTTATGCCCTCCGGTCTGTTAGGCTCTGCTTTCGGTAAAACGTAGCCGTATTTTTTATACCACCATGAAAAATGATTTAATCTCGTTTTAGGCACCCAAGGTTTTTCTTGCGACCGTTGCGGGAAGGTCTTCGCGTATAAATACTACCGTGATAAGCATCTCAAATACACGCGCTGCGTCGACCAAGGAAATCGAAAATACAAGTGCCATCTCTGCTCCAGGTTCGTAACCTGATCCCCGGTTGTACCACGCTACGATATTCAGTAATATGACGCACATGTCGCGCCCTGTGGTCAACGACTCTTTCTTATCTATTGCATTGTTACTAAAAAAATGTAACTATCGTTACATGGTCACAGTTATCGAACACACTGGAAGAGGCTCTATCGCTCGGAAAATAATATTTCGTGAAAATATTTTTCAAATACATAATATCAGAAAAATGCTTCTTGCGCATGCGCAGTAATTATTCTTATGGGATCAATTGCGTTTTAGCGTGGTGTATACGGGATAACACTTTGTAATGTAACGTAACAACATGGAATGCATATTATAGTCATGTGTAATTTTATCGTATTGTACGTTAGCGTAGTTATTCCTACGTAGTTCTTATAGCGGCGTTTTCCCATGCGCGTAGGTCGTTCGAAAAGAGAGATAGGCTACGGATCCACATTCTGCACGTGCACGAGAAATATAGACCGCATAAATGTCTCGTGTGCTCCAAGAGTTTCAGCCAGTCTTCGAGTCTCAACAAACACATGCGGGTGAGTGAGTGGGGATAATAGTGCGTCCGCGCGCAGTGAGTGGACTGGGCGTAGGGCGTCTCGGTGAGCGTCACTTTCGCTATACGTCCCATTGAATTACGTACACAAGGTATATACGCAAATGAAGATAATATTAAATAGAATAACATTAGAGACATTATTTCATGTTTTATTGATGTAAATTGGGTTTGAAAACACAGACATACTGTAATAATTAAAAATTAATACGTTTCACTTTATTTCGTTGGGATGCGAGTGATATGGTGGTGGACGCTGTGTTTGTGGGATGTGTCTTGTGAGGTATAACAACTACACCGCTGATATGCGATGGTATCCACGACTCCACGCACATTCTGTTCATCGTCCAATCGTTTCCTCGGTCCATACTGACGTTACATATATTGATTGCCGCACAAATTAGTACCAAAGCGAGTCCAAACAGTCGCGTGGACCGTTAGATATGACCTAATGGCGGGGCCAAAGTCAACGAAGGAGAAACACGGCTGAACGTTGAACAGCGAAGTGTGTCGACTCTTCAATGATAACCGCATTAGCGGCTGTGATTTGATTTCCAATAGAGCGGCATGTAACACGCCTCGTTTTATTTGATTTCCGATATATCAGCGTGCTAACCGCTTCTCCGACAGACAATGGCGCGACGTTCTCTATATTCGGCGCTTTATCCGATTTACCGCGGCAATAACCGCCGGCTAAACGGCAATACTCGACGCGAAATCACGCAGAATTACGATTTCATCATCCTGGGAACCTCGGTTTGTCGATTCTATGGAGGAACACGTGTCAGACGATTGAGAGAGCCGCGTAAACTGGTCGCCCATAACCGCGTTACCACCGCAAACATGGCTAATTAAGATTCACGAACCGGACGAGATGGGTACAGAGGTCGTTCTGTGAGAATGCACTCCGCACATTTCGACGAAAATGTCACTCTGTTGATCTCCTGCTGAAGTATTCTTCGCAACAGGCAGCTTCGTAAACTTATAATTGTACACTTTTCTTGCTGCCCCTTCTAAGCAAATAAATTAATAAATCAGATATTAGTGATAAAGCAGTAGCGGGTTATACTGGCCGACGTAATCTTGATAACACTATCAATAATTGTAAATTGTAGATTTGGGAAGGGAAGGAAGCGTTTAATGTGAGAACCTATTAGTGTAACAATGATTTACATTATTATTCTTGTTTTACCACTTCTCTTACCAGGGAGTTATTTCCCTTACTATTACAATAGAGTAATATAACCATTATTACTACTGGTGCCGTTGAGTTATATACCCTTCTGATGCCATTTGTGTCATATCCCTACCGTTATCATTGAGTTATATACCCTACAGTTGAGTGATATACTTTTACCGGTAGCATAGGGGTATATGCCCCTGCTATTGAAGTATATACTCCTACCATTGAGTTATATACCTCTACCGCTATCGCTGAGTTATATGCGCCTACTGTCACCATATCTCTATTACTACATGCTAACCATGACGACATATCCTTTTCAAAACCGCCCCATATACACAATACAAGGTTAATGCTTACTTCTTATGAAATATATCGCTACCAAGCAATGCGCCCCTTAAAAGTACTACTTTGGAGGCTGCCCGTTCGACCGTTTTCGTAGGGTCCACTGCTAATCAAGAGATGAGAATTTTTGATAGATTACGCAACTTTAGAAACATAAGCAAAACCGAAATCCTCAACGTGCAACGTCGAGTCGAATCAAATCCATTGGCGTTGAAACCCTTCCGTTCGACCTAAACTGATTTATGTATTCCACGAATTTCGAGATGACATTTCAATCGATTGGTTTCTAGCGGATCACAAATTCACAAATTTCCTCCGGATAAAAGTTCTGAGAAACACTATCAATTTTGTGGTAAAATAGTCTATTTTTTCGTCAATTTCCTCTTACGCGAATCAAGACTTACTAACACACACGCACGGTGAACAGCTGTCGGTATAGACGATACGAAATATAAAATAAACATACGTCGGTGGATATTTTTTATCTAATCCACGATTTTCGAGATATTTCACCTTATCAGCGTTTAGAGCGGATCGCAAACTCACAATTTTTTTTCCAGTTGAACGTAACGAGAAGCACTACCGATGTTTTCATTGAATAATCTTTAAATTCGTTCAATTTTCTCGTACGCGAATCAAGACTTGAAAATACACACTCACGAAGAACAGATGTCGGTATAGACAGTACAAAACAATTCTAAACAAACAGCCTTATTTGATCAGCATTTCTGGCGTGTCGAAATGATTTTCAACTTCACCCCCTCAAACCGTAACTAACTAACCGTCATACTATCAATTTGCCAACATTTCGTCTCCATCTCTTAATGAATCGATAACGATTTAGCAATGGTCTTTTCCCAACATGCTTCATTTTTCTCTATTGCTTTTCTACTTAATTTTGCAGTCGGCATTTTAAAGTCGCGAAACGCGGAAATCCACTGCATTTCTTATCGTTTCTAACTTGGCGCAAAAAAACCGTTTTTATTATTTTAATATATAATAAAAGACGATACCCTATGCTAACGTAAACCTCCCGGTGGAGATCGCCGGTCTTAGCGATCGACCACCATCCATTTTAAGAATAACAGAATCCCACCAATACTCTTTCCACTACGATGACGTTCTGATCGTCGATCGGTCGTTCTCCGTTCGTCACGGACGACCTCACTCGCAGCGCCGGCGTTGACACCGAAGGCACGCGTGCATGTATGAGTTGGAGCGAGCCTCATACAGACGATTGCCTGTGACAACCCGGTATTCGAAGTGATAGTTGAGGGTCAACGACGACCCAACGGAATGGAGTCATGACGTGCAGGCGTTAGCGCTCAATTTCCTGCGAATTAAAGGAAATGAACGATATAGAAATCAGATTTATAAACATAAATTAACTGTTCAAGCACATGATTTTTGGACGACTTGACGAACATCCTTGGTAATACAAGAAGACACCATCCACCATTTTAAGGGTTATAGCCTAACTTAACAGTGTTTAAATCTCTTCCTTTATGATAAGCTTACGTAAAACAATTCCCAAGCCCCGCGTGTCCTCAAGCGGATTTCTGTAGTTCTCAACAAAAGACAGACGTCAGATGCGTGGCTAGTTTATCGTGAAATATGTCCGTTTATAAATTAGACCTCTATTATAAAACACGAACCAGGAGAACGGCACCACGAGCGCATCCCACAATGCATTCCTCCTAAGCCCAAAAATACTCGTAGACTAATGTCAAAAAGGCTACGTCATCGTTCCGGATATGTAATGTAGTGTAGAAAGTTATTTCCATAGCGTATAATAAAGGTTCTCTCCGTTCGTTTATCATTGACTTGGACCGGGATCGATGAATGCGCCAAACATCACGCTGAGCTTTATATAGAGTCTAAAATTGGTTTACAGCGTACCTTTTTGGGGTAGGGTGTAATTATACGTCGATTGAACGTAGTCCTACAATTAAATAATAGGCCTGCGATATTGGTTTGTGTGTGCGTGCATGTGTGTGTGTGTGCGTGTGTGCGCGCGTGTGTGTATGTGTGGGGTCATGCGTGCGTTTGTGTGTGTTGTATCTTGACATTAACTTTTGCATTAGAGCATGCTATTCCAACACTTGCGGTTAAAACGATATCGGAATGAGTTTAGTGATGTATATTTTTCGCGGCAACGACGACAGAATGGAGAGACAGCGTGCGAAAAGACAACGTACACAGTTACGCTATCACATTCAGGAATTACGTTTTCTCGATCCTAATCTGCTACTTGCCTTATGCTCAGCGTGTCAGTCGTAAAACATCTTTAGAATATTTCAATGAAATGGGTTATTACATTATCTTTTGAAAGAATTGTTCAGTAAAAAGAGGAAACATGCAACTAATATAGAGCCATTGATTAAAAATGTAATGTATTAATATTTATCTAAGTGATACGGACATTCACAACAATGTATTAAAATAGGCCGAACAATATTAGAAAATAATAATATTCCAATAATATATATAGACGAACTAAACTTTACGTGTTAAACGTATCTAAATAAATATATCGAGTTTTAATTTTTATCATATAAAAAGCCATTGCCAGAAAAATACAAAGTCTAATTTTAACAGTGTTGAGGCCATAATATTCTGAAAAGCAATTTAATATACACGTCACAGTACTAATACAATTAGTTACATTCAATTAACCGTAGGATACATTACATTGATTTCAGTAGTGATACCATTTACAATCATGGGCTGTGCAATACAGGCTACAAGTTTACATCGTTATGTCTAATCGTGTGTACCTCGTTAGCGAAATTCGTGTCTAAATCTTTTTCAAAATATTTGTTTACATCTTTATCTACATTCATATCAACATCGTTATCTACATACGAGAGTATGCGAAAGTATATGGAAAAAAATTAATAAAATTTGCTGAACAGCGTTTTGTACTGATAAAGCCGAAATGTAATTTAATTCACTATCAAATTATTTTGTATTACCCGATCCATCACATAAATGTTGTAAACAGTCATCTCGAAATGTTAAACATGCAGTGGTACATTGTTAATAATGTTTACGTTATTTACAAATTACTACAAAATACCTATGAGTTATAGGCCTTTTTAAGTATTTAAATATTTATTATGCTATATATAGTTAAAAAATATCAATATTCATAATAAGTCAAATATACAAATCGAGTATTTAGTACACTATGGCCGATATAATGATACAAGGCAAAATTATATTATAATTATACATTCATAATTTTACAAGTTTCTATTACGGTCAGACTGGACCTATGATTTGCCATTTCAAGGTCTTTACTTAGACTTCGCTTTGTACCGAAATTGGGACGACAATGTCGTCTCTACACAAAACGGGGACAATTCTTGGAGAATTGGATTGGGTCTGGATGTTTTCTAATGAGAAATTCCCACGTCTACGACGCTCTGACGCCCGAGTTGTCTCCCTTGTACGACCGCGCCTCCGCGCCCTTTTCGCCACATACAGCCGGACGCACGCTAGAGCCAAGCCAACAGTGAGCAATAGCACGAACATCCCTCCAAAAGTGGCCCCCGGAATGATTACTACTAAGTCTGGAAATAGAAGCGGGACCGTGGTAATGCCTGCACGCCTGGCCCGTCGGTCGTTGAACATTCACCTCACGGTTTATAGTGTTCAAGAACGCAATCAAGTTAAATTGGGCATTTTGAAACGAATTTGGGGGAACGAAAATATCTACAACGTGCGTAGCGCTATCGCGCTCAGCACGCACCGTGGGGGACATGTGTTGGAAGCTCCTTGCGTCCTTTTGCTCCATGTGTGGAAGGAGACGACGCATAGCCTATCAATAATGGATACACATTATTACGGACCAACACTGGTGAACCATAACAAAAGTCCAGAGCAGTAAACCTCTATCGATCTTGGGCGTCACCGGAAATGGAACCGGTTGGTTGAAACCTCGAAGGCCAATTGGCGATGGCACTAGTCGTACCCCAGTATAAAGTGCCAAAAATTTTGTATATTCCCAGGTGGAAGAAATAAAGGTTAGTTTCACCTCAATTAACACCTTAATCACCATCAAAGCGACTGTTAGTGGGCAAGAAGAGTTTTATATTTCAATGCCCTGTAGAAATTTCGGTCCATTTCGTAGAATTGTATCGAACATTTCAAAAAATGTTTTCGTCGAGGGTCTACCGATTATTTTGATAGAACTTGACAAATGGCATAAAAAATTAATACGAGTTTTTCAAAATGCTCAATTTCTTTGGATTGCGTGGTTGGCAATATAACTAGTAAAACCAATTTATCATTCATTAATAATACTCATTAACTCAAATTTTTATAACGAAAGTAGCATACAGGAATGGATTTCTGTGCAATGCGAAGGTAATTTCTCACAAACTGAGTATGTATTTTACCTTTAGTTATTACGCATGTCTTCGTACATCGGGTTGTCAACACAAGGACCGAATCATAACCTTGGCTAATATATTGCTATGGATTTTATAACTACGGATTTGATTGGTCAAAATTTGTTCTTGTGCGTTATTGCTGTCGGACACCGCCTACTGTAAGTGTACTTTAGTTAATTTAGCAAACTAATACTGTATCCTACTTTTTGTGTGTGATGTTTATTTGTTTCAAACGATGCACTCGTTCGCTTTTCTTTATTAGCTGTACAGTAGGTAGAACTTTCTCGCTTCGCTATGATCAAACATTTTAGTTTCTCTCTGTATATATTAATAAATAACGAAGCGCTACGTATTGTGAAGGCAAGCTGTGGAGTATTTCTCACACACTGTAGCCGACTGTAGCCGTGGATATCAGATCACATACAAAGTTCGTGTGAATGATTTCATTCTAATTATATGTTGTTATTGTGCATATAACGTTTCATGCATAGTACAGACAGTGAAACGATATGTGGAGCTCTGCTATTGGTCGCGTACTGCCCAATCGCTAGCAAGTTTGTACGTAACGGTTACGAACAAGTGACGTCACGGTAAACTTTCTTATCGTAATGATGTATGTCGAATACTTACCTCGTAGGTCTGCTACGACGTATCGGTGATATATTTCAGCTTGCAAAGAAAAACTACATTTAACTCATACCTCCGTTACGTCTGTCATTCTTCGTCACATCAGATATATGATTTACAAAAACCATCGATACACTACTATCGTTCGGCATCCTCGAGCGGCGTCCCGCAGCCCACAGATGGCGTGTATATTAGTGATTTTCAGTTATAACCGTCCAATACGTTCGCTACGAATGGAAAATTACCGCGACGAACGTCCGCGTATCTGGAAAAGAAAATCTTCCCTCTATAAAAATCAGCGACCCGCGCGACAATCGTGTTGATATTTCAACCGGTAATAACGTGCGATCGATAAATTTTGCTCGATCGCGTCTAATTGTGTGTTGCGTAAAAACACCTAAATCAAGGTCGCGTTCTCGCTGTAATGGTATTTTTGTGTTACGTAGCGATAGAGGGGAATTTGTTCATGTTCCTCAAAAAATATAGCATAGATGAAAAAACATCGCGGGGTGGTTAATTGCGAAATGGTCGTCTGGCGAAAATATCCTTCAACGAAGCGTGACAATAACGAGGTATACATGAAAATACAGAGGTAACACCTTATTGACTAGCTATATAATGATTAACACAAGCTTTCGTATATCAACTATACTTCATCAGGCGAAATCAGGTGCATCAGCTTAATCAGATTTGCACCTGATGAAGTATACTTGATATACGAAAGCTTGTGTTAATCCTTATATAGTTAGTCAACAAGGTGTGTTACCTTTGCATTTTCGTATTTACGACATGGCTAACACGGCGACCCACAGCTCTATTATTAAAACTGAAAGAAAAGCTGATAAATGAATATTTGAGCTAAATGAATAAACTTGACTATAATTTGTAATTGACGTGAAACATCTCAATGAAATAGGTATAATAATATGTGCTAATTTGTGCTAACTTTGTGTAGCAGTGAAACATATACTGATGATGTGATAATGTGAATACAGTCAGGTGAACGAGTGGTAAACTTATAAAATGTTTATCATGCAATAACGTTCATTTTTCAGGCAATAGCCAAAATTTTTCGGGCGATAGTGTGAAAAATTAATTTTCATTTTTCATGCATTAACCTTCATGTTTAATACAAAAACCTTAATTTTTCAAGGATCAACCTGAATTTTTCATGCATGGACCTGATTTTGTCATGCATAAAGCTCTATTTTTTATGCGTTAACGTCAATTTTTCATGCGATAATCTTCGTTTATCGTGCCACTAGCCATTATTTTTATACATGAGAGAGAATCTTGCACAAATCATACGTCATTTGCTACCGAGACATTCACAAATGAGATATGATCTGAGAGGTGTGTGGTAGTAAGATGCAAGTCATCACATATTTGAGGTTTCATAAATAAACTTAATTTTAATGCATTACACCCAACAAAACATAAACGTGTCTCAGCGAGGACTTCAACAGAATCTCCAACACCCCGTCCCACTCCCACATGCATCAACGAGCAGCATCCGTACGACTTCCGCCAGCTAGGCAACCAACAGGCAACCAACCACAACCAACAGGCAACCAACCACAACCAACAGGCAACCAACCACAACCAACAGGCAACCAACTGGCAACTAACCACAACCAACAGGCAACCAACCACAACCAACATGCAACCAACCACAACCAACAGCCAACCAACCAGCAACCAACAGGCAAGCAACCAACAGGCAACCGACCACAACCAACAGGCGCTCGCATTCGCGTTTCACACCGACCTTCTGCGAATCATCGAGATCCTTCTGTAGCATGTCTGCCTTCTGTCTTTCGAATCGCAATTCAGATTCGAGTCTCGCATTCTCCACCTCGAGACGGTGAACAATCGCGGACATATCGCCCTGGAAACGACGCGTGAAGACAACACAATCACAAGCGTGCAGTTAATGATACACTAACACCGTATTCCTGTGAATACCATACGCTCTAAGGAAAAAAATTATGTGAATATGTTAATATTAATGTGAATATCATATCTTTTAAAAAATCATCTAGGTGGCATGATTTAATGAAGATATTAATTATGTTGATATTTCTTTTAATATAAAATTGTGATAATATTCCATTAAATAGAAAATCCAGATGATATCATTCCATTTGATGGGAAATCATAATAATGTCTTTACAATTAATAGAAATTATATTATACCTTTCCATAGAAAGTTAAAGTTTTCTGGGAAAATTAAAATTAGACCGATGAATGATTTAATTTTGATATGTAGCAATAGGTTAGTATAAACACATTGTCTGGGCCATAACGTGGTCCTTGACTAAGCTAGCCTAAATCTGCTGTTGCTGTAGGTAACACAATGAATAAATTAACCTAATTAATACAGAGGAGAAACGCCGTAATGATAAACTGAGTCTGAGAAGACTGTTGACCTTCGTTCATCCATGCCTCTGGTTCTAAATGCTTACAGACAGCCTACACACGTCACACACCCCGCTTTAATATAGATAATATAGTTATCTATTTCCTGCTCATTGTAAATGTACATAATTGTATCTAACATTGATCGGTGTTACCTGTATACTGTTAGGTGTTAATTTTATATAATTTAAGTTATTACATTATTGTCTTGGACCATTAAGCTATTGGTTCGCGTAGAGTGTGTTTGACAGCTCAGCTAATAAGTACACTTTGATCAAATAAATTTCATTTCATTTCATATCGTTTATTTATGACAGCTGAGGATAATTCACAAAGAGATAATAAGAGCGGAGAAGTAAGTGCGGGAGGGACCATCTAGAGAGCAACGTCTGAGGGGAGAGGGAGAGGCCTTTACACGATCATGCTGCAAAGGCTCCCCGTGCCTTCATGGGCAGACAGTATTTAAGACATGTTTGTCCAGAAACACTTACAAGTTCTTCACTGGCAAAGCTAATGATTGATTCAAGATTTAGGTTTCATGGATTTGAATTCCAATAATTGAACAACTACAGCATCTGCTTCCCTGTTTGTAATGTTACAGCATGTTGACTTGAAACAGGCTGAAGCTTCATGCAATTAACAGTGAAGAGACAGAAATGATAAAGAACGTTCATGGAGACATATTAGATTGTATACTCTATATATATCCAGTCTTGCATGTGCCTCGCATGTTCGTAATGCATTGCATGCATCGACCTCCAATGTTAAAATCACAATTGTAGGATATAACACCTACTGCGTATACGCGAGTATGTATAACTCGATCTGCCCAATCATAGGAATCTTTAATTGACCTTGAAATCGGTGAAAGGTGAACTTGAAGTTGAAGATAAAGAAAGGATACGTAATAAAAATGATTAATTATTCTACAATTACCGGTAACTAACCGAAATGTAAATTGTATTGATATATAAATATATTCTATATACTTATGCAATATTTTATTATCAAGATTTTTATTATAATCTAGATATCAGTCACCGGGGATGAATTTATCAATAGACTGAGTGTTGATGTGAAAGGTGTGCACAGATGTGCGGATTATTGTTAGGTGTTGATGTTAGCCTGATACATGCATGTGGTAAATCAATAACAACGCTGAATTCACAACACCGACAGAAAGAGGCAAGCGAGGGGGGGGGGGTGTATAGACGAAGGCCAGAGGTTGAGACTGAGATAGATGAGGGGAGGTAAAGGAGAGAGGCAGACCTCGAGATAGATGGGTGAAAGTGAGGAATGAAGATTGACGTATATTACTAGTCCACTTGAATTTATTATGTGAATGAAAAGGGTGGCCACTAAGATAGATTATATAGAGGAAAGAGGTGGCCACTGATATTAATTATGAAGGAAAATGTGGCCACTAAGATAGATGCTGTGAAGGAAAGGGATGGCTACTGATATATATTATGTATAGGAAAGGAGTGGCTACTGGGATCAATTATGTGAAGGAAAAAGGGAGGCCACTGGGATTGGCGATGTAAAATACAAAGGTGGTCACTGGGATTGGTGATGTAAAATAAAGAGGTGGCCACTATTCTTGGCTCATTAGTCAGCAATTCACAGTTATTTGTTCCTGCGACTGAAAAAGTGAAGAATAGAAAATGGAAAAGCGTGAGAGTTTGTTAGATGGGAGTAGCAGACGACACGAGATGATAATGGTCCAATACCTTCGCGCCACTTAGCTGTTGGTATAATTCTCCATATTCTGGCTGAGAAGGATATATAATGATTACGTGACACACTGTATAATGTCACTATATAATAACGGGGAAGAAAAAATCACATGTAATACTGTAATTATTTGAGATTTAAAAGCAGAAATATTTCCCAATATAAAAATTACTGCACTTCGTTGATAGCCAGACCCACAACCTCCAAATTGACATCACAATGTCCTATAACTTTCTGGTTTAAAGTCAATGGCCTTAAATTCATCTATTTCATGGCCATCATGCATCATATTTGTTTACACAGGAAAATTGATCGTAAACAACACAGAAAAGATCAAAGTCCTCTGATCGTCAACAATGATCGTACGTGAATAATGGCAGTTAGAGACTTTGATTGCCCAACAAACACGGGAAAAATATTTCTCCCTCTGATGGCCGGAAACCCACGAATGTTAATTGATTTGTTTCTCTCCCGCTCCCAAAGTGATTAATATTGTTATTAATTATAAATGTCCCTAACTTACAATTCGTAAACCTTGAAATGTCACAGAAGCAGCGTCTTTTACG
Source organism: Epimenia babai (assembly GCA_011762755.2). Taxonomy (NCBI): domain Eukaryota; kingdom Metazoa; phylum Mollusca; class Solenogastres; order Cavibelonia; family Epimeniidae; genus Epimenia; species Epimenia babai. The sequence goes on along the minus strand of WURV02033791.1, from coordinate 8,532 downwards.
GTACCTGACTTGACTTACTGAATTCCAGTTTTGCGTTGAGGTCGACTGTTGATTCGCTGCATCGGTCATTCCCGATACGCGAGCCCCCAATTCTATGCTCTTCTCATTCGCCAACTGATATTTCTCGGTGAGTTTCTCGATATGTGCGCTCAACTTCGACTTCTCCTTTTCCAGTTGGTCCCTCATCTGTCACAGACATCACGCCCAGAAATTAGAGAGAACTAGAGAAAAAACCACTTTGTAATCATGACCTTGTGATTGAATCATCGGAATTAGGGAATGAACCCTAGTTCATTCTAGAAAACCCTAGATCATTCTAGAAGGCCCTAGTTCATTCGATACGGCCTTAGATCATTGCTTGATCTAGCCACTATACCAAGTTTATTGTTCCCTCAGCAGCTTGTATAAATTTTGTATACAATAAACTTATTTCCAAACATACATTCTTTTTCATAAGGTCTAATCCAATATAAATCAATATATCTAATAATACACAAAAAGGATTTATCAAATGATATTGTTATGGTATCATTGGGTAAATCATTGAGCTATATAATGAAAAATAATTTGAATGTAGCACAGTAAGATAGTCCAAAGGCATCAAACCCATTAGCTCGGTATCTGGGTGATGTATCTGAACGTTCCCTGAGCACTTAAGCCTCAACCAGTCTAACCAACCTTGACCTGTACCTGCTCTGTTACAAACACCACTCTGTAACCATGACACCAGTTACAGCCCCGACCATAATATACCCTCGACCCTCCCTGCAGACTGACCATAATCAGTGTGTAACAATGACCCAAGCGAAACTTCTGATCATTCTTTAAGCGACTGCGAGCCTCGACCATGTGACCATGTCTCGAGAGGACCGACCTGTTCGGTGATCTTGAGCGTACACTCGGCGGCGGCGAGCTTCTTCACGTTATCGTTGTGTTCGTCGTGCATTCGCTTGAGATCCATCTCGACCGTGACGCGCTTGTTCTCCGAGTTACGCAGTTCCTCGTTGAGACGCGTCACCGTCTCGGTCAACGCGTGGTTCTTCTCCTCCATGCTCGTGCGATTCTGTCAATATATCCCAGGACGTTTCCTCAAATGTCACCAACACATACCAATGTTAAAGCTTTATATCCATCACAGAATGACCTCCCGATGCTGTCAATATATCCCAGGACATTTCCTCAAATGTCACCAACACATACCAACGTTAAAGCTTTAAATCCATCAAAGAATGACCTCCCGATTCTGTCAATATATCCCAGGACATTTCCTCAAATGTCACCAACACATAACAACATCAAAACTTTATATCCATCACAGAATGACCTCCCGATTCTGTCAATATATCCCAGGACATTTCCTCAAATGTCACCAACACAAACCAACAACAAAACTTTATATCCATCACAGAATGAGCTCCCTCTTCCATACTGCTGCCTTTCTGTGAAACGCCATGACATTCGCTCAACTGCGACAGATTCTTTTTATTTTATGCTTATAAATAATTACTAATTGAATTCATTTATTATTAAGTTATAACATGCAAACATATATGAAATATGCTGCAGTAGCCAAACTTCCGATCTTCTCTCAGAGAAATCCTAATAATGTGCTATAAAATTACCATATAACTTTACATATATTATGAATGAGTATTGTTATATATTATATCGCCATGGATTGAGAGTGCCGTCTCTGCATCTCAGATCAAATCATATGGGACATGGAACAAATCTCATTGATTTGTTTAACGAGGTTCATATTGCGTAACAGACCTTGCTCGTGTCAGCCTTGATTGTCTCCATGAGACTATTGAGTTTGCTGTGTAGCTGCGCCCCGTTCCTGTCATCCAGCGCTCGTTCTGAACTGTCAATCTGCAGCTTCATCGACACGTTCTCGTGCTGCATTGCTGTCAGTCTGGATGAGAGATCAAGGTGAAAAGTTAAGGAAAATTACATATATATATTCAATATAACTAAATCTATCTCTGACTTTATCCTTGATCTATATTTGTATTCACCTCATCTCTACAATTCTTGCATCTATTTCTGCATGCACCTCTACATTCATCCATGCATTTATCTCTGAATTAATTATTGCATCTATCCATGCACTGATGCCTAGCGTTATTCCCTACATTCATCTCTAAATTCCAAATTGCTGCACTGTAAAAAGCATTCTATTTAACTTGTTTTTAAATGTTCACAAAGTGACTGTACAGACTGTATTACCTCTGCTGTAAGGACTCGATTTGAAGGTTGAGTTTATTGTTCTTTTCCTGGAAACAAAGCAGGCAAAATTGATAACAGCTCATATTTTATATCAATTTCTTCTATTAAATTAATGTTTTTTATATTTTAGGAATGAGATTTGAATGAAAAAAGATGAAATCCGATTGTATCACCATTAAGATAACGAAAATTACAAATTTGAAAGTTATTTCAGTAAATTACGGAAAAGAGTGAAAAAGGTAATTATATATTTCAGTGGATGGAACTATGCATATTGATACTACATATCACACAGCCATAGAGCCAAGGTGCCGGCTGCGCAGCGTGTGTTTCAAAACCATCGGTTGCAGTCTGTGGTGCATCCAATGGCTTCATGTTCCCCAATGAACCAAACAAAATATCACGTAGATACGCGACATCCATATTTTGTATTTATACGACTAAGAATGGACGTAAAATCAAGATATGGGAAAGATCTGCATCCAGTTATGAGATATCACACGCCGAAGTTCATGGTAAATCGTAATGCCCAGAACAGCCTGCTTCTTAAAGACGACTGAATCCAAAATACACAACGAGTGTGGCGAAACTTACTGACATATATAATCAAATTGAGAGAAAAAGTCTAGACACTACACAAGCACGAAAAAAGTCAATAAAGAAATTTTAAGTTATTTCGAGAGTTTTTCATACATAGAAATTATTATTATGAGCCAGAAGGTAAATTTATCATACATTTATTATATGGGACAGTATTACAGTGTAGGCAGACAGTTGACTGTTGTTCATACACACCAACAGTTCCAACGGACAGCCTACACATGTTGGATGCTCCGCTGAGACCGTGATAGTTCATTACCGTATATACTCACTTACAAGACGACCTTTTTTCGCCAAAAACCTAGATTCAAAGGGAGGGGGTCGTTTTCTAAGTATATGTTATAAGTAGAATTATTTCAAACCACATCGTCGTCCGCAGGCGCCGGGTAGCGTTTCGCGTGATGGACAGGTCTGCGTATAACATAGCGGTGTGTTGTTTTTTACTGTATATACAGTCAAAGATCACTTATTGCGCCCTTTTGATGTCCTATGTTTTTGTTATTGTGTTTATTCTTGAAAAATTGTTTTCTTTTTCACTTTTTATTGACTAACGATGAAGACAACAGTCGCAATTAGATTTATTTACGTTTCCAGTACTGTATTATGAATAAAAGTTCGCCTCGTCTTATAAACGGGTCAACGCTAAAATTGATATTTGTGTTTCTAAAGTCAAGGGGTCGTCTTATAAGTGAATTGCCTTATAAGCGAGTATATACGGTATTTAAAATGTAATGACAGGATAACAGAGGAAAGAGTCATGGAGACTGTCCAGAGAGCATGCAAAACACAGATGCATCAGAATGAAAACCCCTACGCAACCTTCCTGCAAGGCCTATTCAGTGATCAGACTTCTGTGACCATGCGAGGTTTGCGGTGCTTTCTGCCCGGAAAAAAAACGCCACAGGTTGTGAACTGGCTAGAGCGGGAATTGATTCAGTGTGTTAAAGTCCGATGATCTAACCACTATGCTGACTGCGCCAGAAATAGCCACATTTGACATATTTTATTAATTGAGTTGTGGACTGATCTTTGCTATTATATACATCGCCGTATTGCCATGCCCGCGTTACTTACATGTATTCCCTACCTTTTCTTGAGAATAGTTGGATGTGATGTTCTCCAACATGACCTTCTTCTGATCCACGTCTCGCTGCAAGTGATTCAGTTCATCCGTGGACTTCATCAGGCTATTGTTAGCCACGTGTAACTGCGAATAGATTCGAGGATCATATACATGTGGTCTAGCACCTCATTGTCAATGAATACTACATCAATTCAGAAAAGTACGATATTATACTGAGGACTAAATCTAAGCCTCCAGTCGTGACTCTGAATTGGAAAAACCTCATCAGGTGCAATCAGGTTGCACCTGATGACGTATACTTGATACATGAAAGCTTGTGTTAATCCTTATATAGTTAGTCAACAAAGTGTGTTACCTTTGTATTCTCGTATTTACGAAATGGTTAACACAGCAACCCACAACTCTATGTTTGTAAAAACCTGAGCATGTATAATTTGAGAGCGCGATAGTTCAGTTGGTAGAACACCAGCCTATGAGCCAGAAAGTGGTGGGTTCGAATCCTGAGCATTACCATTTGCGTTTTTCATTTTTTTCTTTTTGGGCAAGATCAATCTAGCCAAAATCTAGGAATGGAATTAAATCCCGGATCTAGAATTTTACATTTGAAAAATCCGGGATCCTCAGATTCGTTAATTCATACCCCGTGTCATGCCCAACTCAGCAATATTGTTACCAAATACAATTAGAAACGAAGCGAATTTAAATCCTTGACCATTAGAGTCAACCGTAAAACCTGAATACGTACAGTTCTGAATTCTTTAAATACCTCTTTAAAAAAATTCTTTAGCGTCACTTTCGAGTCATCATCATTTTTATCTGCATCCTAGTCCTATTTTGAAAGCAGTAGAACTAAATATATATTAAATAAATATATAAATGTGGTACATAATGTAATTTCTTTACCTCATTCTCCAAAGCCATTGTCCGAGATTCAGAGTTATGTAATCTTTGTTGTAAACTCTAAAAAAACATGTAAACAACACCATGAAGAGATATTTTACTGAATACATCTATTACCTTCAATTTTTAATTCTTTAAAACTGCAGATGTGATTATAAAGTCAACTCAGGGTTAGAAACTATATTGTACATCTTTTAAAAATCAACGTCATTTTAAAATGACATCAAAAATTTATCAGGAGAAAAATGAGCAGAAAAACCTCTGAGTAGGGGGAAATCGAACAACACAAACATGAGCAAGATCGGAGGCAAGAGGAGAAATATCCGATCCAATTACATATGGACATCTATTACCATATTTTATTTTTTTGTTGCATCGGGAGAACATACCTGACTGTTGTCTTTCAATGATTTAGCCTCATATTCCTTTTTCTCCGAATACTTGTTCCACTCTTCTTTAGAATTCTGTATTAATCTAAAATGTACGCAATAAGATTTTTGAAGCGAGACCTTCTTTAAAGAAAATATAATGTCTATAAATTAAACCAACAGGTTTTGCCGAAAATAGGCGGAAATTCAGTTGAAACAAGGAAATGAAAATATGCTGGATTTTTTCGCTTGTAGAAACCTCGAATGACAGGCGTTTTCGACTTACAAATTACCCGAAAACAATGACAGTGATTTTAGAGTGAAGTATTGATGGTTTTTTCTGCTATTTATCGAGATATTTCTGTAACATCTGCCCACTCAATGGACATTTCTCATATTGAATCAAGTAACGGCGATACCGATAACTGGACATCACATGACATCAGTGAAAAATAGCATCAAAACGTTAAAGGTTTCATCTAATTTGCATAAAATTAACTTTGATACATGTTAGTAAAATTGGCAGATTTCTAAAAAAAGAATACGATAAATGAGGGGTAAGATCTTTATAAATAGAAAGGGCTAAAGCTACTAAAAACGAATTGTACATGTATGATGGCGACGCATAATTACCAATGCATGACAGTTTTCTGTTGACTGTGTCATCATTTTTTACACGAAGTTAATGATAGAATAGCCAGAGTAAACAAAGCAAAGTCTGAAAACTACTAAAGACAGAATTGTTATGTGAAACAGAAAGCAGACGCACCGTTCTAACTCTGTACGTGTCGTCTGCGACTTTTCCAACTCGGCAGTCGTAGTGTTTAATCGACTTCTCATCGACTCCAACTGAAATCAACAAATCCACAATCATCAAGCACAATAAACGTTTTTACGCTGAAAAAACCATGAAGAACAATGCCTCTTAATATATGGTCTATATAAAATATGAAAATTGTCCATTCTGAGATATGAGACTTTTTTCAACCATTCGTGGATTTCTTTAAAACTGTATACAATACCTCAGCTTCCAGTTTCTCTCTGGCCGCGCGTTCCTTATCGAGAGAAGAGTTCGCCATCGCATTCTCAGTGCGCAGTTGGCTGATCTGCACGTTGTACTGCATCGTGGCCTGCGACAGAGCTTCCTCGTTCAATTTCTGCAACAAAACGCAGTCTTCATGAACAAAAACGGAACACTTCCACAGGATACAATGTGTAATGACATGAGACAGACCTACCTCGTCCAATTTCTGCAATAGAACCAGTCTTCAAGAAATGCCAACATGACAGTTCGACATGATACCTCGTGCGACCTACAAAGCTTTCTCAACTAATTTCCACAAAAGAACCACAGATTTAATCACGGAGCAACGTATCTAGCCTGTAGATATGGACTTGATACATAATGTGCTTTCAATAATTAAGAACTTGCATAATTAACTCGAATTAACCATTCCACCCTTATGTTTGCATGTTTGAAGATACTGTCAATTTTATAACTCCATACAAACACATGAGAAATGCCAACTTTTGATATGTGTGGTATTACTTTTTTATTAAGGAAAGACAAACTATGCTTTGGATGAAAACATTACTGCCACAACAGTCGATCAAAATAATGGAATAATATGCCAAAAAATTACAAAATAAATCTAAAATTTTATATCTGCAAACAGAGAGGTGGAGGCAAGTAGAACTATATTCATTCCACATTCACAATGGCGTGGAAACTTAGAAAAATCATTTGATAAATCCAATATCCTTGTATGTTCACCAAACGACGTAATATGAGATAATAAATATTTATTAATTCATGATGAGAAGACGCACCACATCGTATTTCAGGTCATCAACCTTTGCCTGAAGTGCTTCTGCGTCCGCAAGTGCTATCGTCTGTTCGTCGTTGCGTCGTGTCTGGAGTCTGTCGAGTTCCATCTGTGACGCGTTCACAAACAAAGGCAAGTCAGTTCGTGTTCCATTGCGGGATCCTCCCATAGCCATTTATATCCCATCAGGCGGAACTGATTTTTAGCCGTCCGCGAGACACGGCGGGACTTCACGTACAGGGCTTCCATCTTTTGGGGAGTTTCTCTCTACATACTACCACATTAAGGTCGGCACCACTGGTGCAGTGGTTAGAAACATTGCCATTCATGCGAGATACTGCGAGTTCGAACCAGCATAAACCAGGGATTTTTTTCCGGCACCTTTCACGATAGGAAATGAGCGAGATTTTCGCGCTTTTATATCGTGAAAGATTCGTCGTGAAATGGTTTATTATAAAATTATCTTAGGGATGTAAGAGGGCGATATTGTACGTGCGACAGACATTCAATTATAAAGTAGTACCAAAACCTCGCCTTTACCCTTTTTTTCCACATAACTACTGTTGTACCCATTTTGATCGCCACTGAAGAAATGACAAGGCCAACCATGCTGAAGCCATGTGCTTGGCCGCGCATGAATTCCGTCTCATTCACGTAATGGCCAAACTATGCTAACCATGTTGGCACAGAACACTGCACGCAACATGTTCGATGTTTATAATCACAAAAACTAGAGAAATTATCCCAATTACGATGTCTCTACTAGACCTTTCATATACGGTAAAGGCAGTCGCTTGAAGAAAACTTATATTAACTACTGATCGTTCGTTCGCATGAGAATGACTGCCTCCGGTGACTTTCAAAATTTGTCTCTTATCAAGTATAAAAGTTATTTGTCCTTAGACTATGTGTAGAAGTCCTTAGGCACTGATGTAATGCGGTGGTTTAAAGCGCAGCTTTTCTTACGAGAGGGTGCGAATTCAGATCCACACACCAGGGATTTTTTCTGCGCCCGTAAGAAACGACCTCGTATTTTTTGCGTAAATACAGGGTGATTCATAATTACGTACGCACTTTTATAATGAGCAATTATATTACTATAGACGTCGCATATATGGTGTAGGCAAGAACGCATGTTTTAATACGTCACGTGCTTTAGCCTCACCATCATGAGGCGTACTGAGAACGTGACGTAATAAAATATATTACTATAATTGGCATTATAGTAAATTTAAATTTTAAACATACTCCCATTTGTTCTTTTATCCATTTGTATAGACTTGCGCAAACGCAGTATCTATTGAATACCTAAATATATTCAATATTCTGAATAAAAAACTCAGAGAGTGGGAAAAATGTTAGTTTCCAATTTTTCATACGCTGTATTTCTTCCAACAAGGCGACCACTCTCCAACATTGTAAACGATCATTTATAAACGTCAGCATACGCCGTATATGTATGTACGGTTTAACATTTTAACTAATTTATTCCTCACGTACATACCTTCAGCCCGTACAACTCGGC